>CM019148.1:346920813-347177077 GCA_009733165.1 Naja naja | reverse complement strand
TTTCCACTTTTAAACCAATCTATTTGACATTTTACAAGAACAATTCAAACTAAACCAATGACATTCAAACCTACATACATAACACCCCTCCCCTAGGTTCAGTCCATACCAAACCCCAACCTATCTAATGTATTCTTTTAAATAGGTGGGGCTCTTGCGTGTATGCGTTGAGACCTTCATGGTTCAGAAGTTTTAACATTCTCACCCAGTGAGAAATGTGTCTGCTGACATTTCCCACTGGGACTTGAAAGAAGACCCTGTTTGATTGTTAGAATCTGGTCTCTCCTCCCAACCCATCTCAGCCCAATGTCAGCACCAAGTCAGGTAGTGATGTACAATCTTCCACTTCTAAGGATGGATTTTGGCATTGTGACAGGTTTTGGAATGGTTCCTGTAATGGCTGGTACATGGGATGGATTCTTGCTTGATTATCCTCCTGCTCCTCCCTTCCCCTAGAATTGACATCAGGTGAGGGAACTAGAGACAAGTCGTGATGTTCCTGAGAAAACCTGGATCTAAGTTGATCAATGTGCCTGCTCAGAGGACTCCATCCTCTGTTTGCACCCTGTAAGAACGAGGGCCTGTGATTTGAGTTATCTCAGCAGGAATCCACAAGGTTCACCCATAAGGTTCTTAGCATAAACAGAATCACCCACACTGAATGTGCGAACTTTGGAAGTGGAATCTAGTGGTGCGTTGGAGTGCGTAAAGTGGGATGAAGGCGGTCAAGGGAAGACCTAAGTTTCCTACCCATCAACAACTCTGCTGGGGATAAGTTATTAGATGGGTTAGGAGTGATGTGCTGAACACTAAGAAGTTTTCAACTTTCTCAGTGATGTCCCCAGGACCCAGTTGCTGAAGTTTCTCCTTGGTAAAGCGTACCATGCGTTCAGCCCGGCCGTTAGCGAAAGGTGCCCAGGGGCAGTGAGGGCATGTCTGATACCCTGTTGTGCTAAATAGGATTCAAAAGGTTGGATGTAAATTGAGGGCCATTGTCAGAGACAAGAACATCAGGTAACCCGTGGGTTACAAAAAGTTTTGAGCTGCTTGATGACAGCATCAGTTGTGGTGGATGCCATAGGGGATTACCTCTAGCCATTTGGAATCATCTACTATAATAAGAAAGGTGTGCCCTCTGGTAGGGAAAATCAATGTGAATCCTAGACCATGGGCCCTAGGACATTCCCATTCCTGTTTGGGGGTGAGAGGTGGGGCAGGCCTGACCTGACAGTTGGGACAAGATGCAACCCAGTTTTCAACCATTTTGTCAATACCTGCCACCATACATAACTCCTGGCCAATCCTTCATCCTTACAATACCAGGATGACCCTCATGTAACATTTCCAAAACCTCTTTGCAGTTTTGCAGGAATAACCACCCTGTTACCCCACAAAATACATCCTCTTAATACAGATAATTCAGTTTGCCTGGACTTAAAAGGTTGGGCCAGGTGAGGTAGATCTTGAAGAGGCCAACCTTTCTTAATCCAGCCTATAACAGGAGCCAATAAAGTGTCTTTGGCAGTCTCTCTGGCAATTTCAGCAGCATGCACTGGAAGCTTGGCAACAGTTTCTAGGAAAAGGTGTGTGTTCAGGTTCAAAGTCCTCCTTGTGGCAAGGAAGTGGGCAGCGACTCAGTGCATCAGCATGTCCAATGTCCTTGCCAGGCTTGTGGATAAGTTTGTAGAATAAGCAGCAAGAAATTCAGTCCACCTCAGCATTCTTGGTGACAGGATAATAGGTGTAGGTTGTCTCCTGCCACAATGCCTAACAAAGGTTTGTGATCTGTAACAATGGTAAATGTTCTCCCATACAAATATTCATGAAATTTCTTGACAGCTGCAACAATTGCCAATGCTTCCTTGTCCAATTGGCTGTAATTCCTCTCTGCTTTGGTCAAAGTGCGAGAGTAAAATGCAATAGGGGCTTCTCTCCCGCTGGGAAGCCTGTGGCTCAAACCCCTCCAAAGGGGATGCATCACAAGTCAGTACAACAGGCAAATTCTCAGAGAACTGCATCAGTACAGCATCAGGCGTGATTAGTCTTTTAATACTGTTAAATGCTGATTGTCCTTCCTCCCCAGACCCAAACAGACTTTTTGTCAAGTAATCTGTGCAATGGTTCTGCAATGGTTGCCTTCTGAGGTAGGAACATGTGATAAAAGTTAATGAGTCCAAGGAAGGCTTGCAAATCTGTTTTGCATTTAGGTCTAGGGGCTTCTTTGATTGCTTGAACCTTGGCATCGGTAGGGTGGATGCCATGCTTGTCAATCATATAGCCCAGGAACTCAACCTTGTCAGTTTTAAGAGTGCATTTTTCTTCCTTGACTTTTAACCCGCTTTCCTGAATCTGGTAAGGACTTCTCTGAGTCTTTCTTGTAACTGAGTGTCATTTTCAGCAGAGATTAACACATCATCAAAGTAAGGCACTACCCCTGGCAGTCCTTGGAGCATCCTTTCCATAAGGCTTTGAAAGATGCCTGGTGCCACACTTACTCCAAATTGTAACCTTTTACATTTGAAAGCACCTCTATGAGTCACAATGGTTTGGGCCTCTGCAGTGGCATCATCAACTGTTAGTTGTTGATATGCCTGGGCCAGATCCAATTTGGCAAAGACTGTACCCCTGCCAAGTGAATGTAACAGATGATGCACCACTGGAACTGGGTATGCACTCTGCTGCAGCGCATGGTTCAGTGTCCCCTTATAGTCTCCACAGATTCTTACTGACCCATCAGTCTTGACTGGTGTGACTATGGGTGTCTCCCATCTGGAGTGGTCAGTGGGCTCTAAAACTCCTTGAGCTATTAGTTTATCTAATTGTGCATCAATTTTTTCCTTTAAGGCAAATGGGACCCTTCTGGGCTTTAAACGAATTGGGGGCACCTTGGGATCTAGGTTGAAAGTGATAGGGGTCCCCATATACTTGCCCAATCCTTGCTGAAGACCTCTGGAAACTCAGACTTCAAGGCCTCCTCCCATTCAGAGTTGCTCACGTGATTGATGCCAGTCACCTCGATGCCTAGTGGATTGAACCACTCAAGTCCCAGCAAGCTTGGGCGTCCTTGTCCACGATGGTCAGGGGCAAACGTTTGGTGTGGCCTTTGAACTTCACGTTGAATTCTCTTGTTCCAACTACTGGAATCTTGTTCCCTTGGTAGTCTTTAAGAGTCAGTGCTTGCTTCTGGAAATGTTTCTTCTGAATGTTGGGAAGTAACCTGTGAATAGTGTCCCATGACACCATAGATAAATAGGAGCCTGAGTCCACTTCCATTTGGAAGGCCTTCCTTCAATGAGTACCTTCACATGTACTTTTCTGCTTTCTTAAGGTTGAAGAATGACCAATGGTGACTGTTTGATGAGTTTCATTCTTTCCCATTTGCTTCTGAGTTGCGCCCATTTTCTCACTGAAGTTGTTGGGCTTAAAATCTTTGTCAGGAAACTTTCTTCTGTGTGGTGGAGTTCTGGATGATTTGCAGACTCTTGCTAAGTGACCTCTTTTTCACAACAAAGGCAGATGGTATCAAGAAACTTGCATTCAGTGCGGTGTGGCCCCCAACCTCTGCAATAAAAGTCTTGCTTTTTCTTCCCAGGTCTTTCTTTTTCTTTTCCATTCTGAGTCTATAAATTCCTTCCTCCACCTCACTGCAGTCTGATTCAGAATCTATTTGCTCAAATGAGTTGTTGTGGACTTTTCCACATCAGGATGGCTTGAGGCCTTGTTAATTTTCTTCATGGCTGCGCTGAGGACTTAATGGTTTCTGCTGAGGAGGCCTCTTCTATGGCTTCCTTCAAGCGTGATCTTAGGTTTTAATAACAATTTGCTCTGAAGCACTTTGTCTTTGAGGCCTAGAACAAATCGATCGCACATGGCCTCCTCCAAGTTGTTAAACT
Source organism: Naja naja (assembly GCA_009733165.1). NCBI lineage: Eukaryota > Metazoa > Chordata > Lepidosauria > Squamata > Elapidae > Naja > Naja naja. The sequence continues at coordinate 347,173,184 of CM019148.1, read as the reverse complement.
TCGCATGCACCCCAATGTCTCTTAAACTTTCCATGAAGTCGTTAGCGTTTTGCTTTCCCCTTGATCCTGACGGTAAAACTTCGTGTCTCTTAATGAGGCACGATACTTGTGGCGTAATGGGCTCTTAAAGCTTTTCTAAATCAGGCCATTCCATTACCTTCCGTCTGCAGCTCCGCCAATGCCTTCGCCATCTTGAAGACTGCTGGACCACAGTGCGTAAGAAAGACCACCCTCTTCCGCTTCTCGGAGATGTCGGTGAGGTTGTTTCCTTCAAATACATTTGGAAGCGATCCGCATCGATTCCCAGTCTTCTGCGCCGGATCGAGCGGGGCTGGGGGTGTTCAGCGCAGCCATCTCGCTCTTCTGCTTGTCTTCGCGTCGTCTTCTCTTCAGGGGAATCCCACTTTCGTCACCAGTGTTAAGTTTGCATGAAGAGTCAGGCGAAGAGCTTCAGTGAAGAGTTTATTAAGTGACTACACTCGAATGGACCCAACTTGGCTGGGCTACAGCTGCTACTTATAGCCAGCAGCGCGGTTGCCAGCCAATCAGAGTGCAGGGTTTTCCGCTTTTAAACCAATCTATTTGACATTTTACAAGAAAAATTCAAACTAAACCAATGACATTCAAACCTACATACATAACACTTCTCTTCTCTGTAACAGCCCCTCAAGTATTAGAAGACTGCTAGCATGTCACTCCTAGGCCTTCTGTTTATAAGAATAAGCATACCTAATTCCCACAACTGTTCATCGTACCACTAAGAAGAGTTAAATAAATAAAGGCCAGAAAATGTTTCCAGGGCCTCTTTAAATGGGTCTTACTCAGGAACCAACAAAACAAAAGCAAATATTCCAGCCAGCTGGAAATTGTCCAGGCTGGAGAATCTCTAAAAGTCCTTTCTCCTTAGAAGGACAGTAAGCCCCGAATCAGAGTTTCCCAACCTGGTGCCCACCAAATAACTGTGCTGTCAGCATTGGTGCCTTTGAATTTTGGGAGCTGCAGTGCCAATTTCAATTGCAACTATTGTGATCCTATGGCAGAATGGTTAATCAGAAATGCAGGGTAGGATATAAACTTTTATAAGCAACACATGTGCTCCAATAATTTCCCAACCTAATCTATTCTCCACATCCTCAATGCCATCTTGTGTTAGTTTAATTTTCAACAATATAGGTCATATTATCTATCATATCTTATGTGAGATATCATATGTGGGCCACCCCACATTTGGGAAAACCTATTTCGTAGCCTTAATGGGGGCAAAAGTATTTCTAATTTTAAGCATGGATGGTAAAATGGTTTCCTGGCCTATAGTGAGCAGCACCCATTTTGAAAATCCTCCTTACTGGCAGATAGAATCAGCAAGGGAGTTACATTCTTTGGGTCAAAAGCCTAATATTTTTAGGACACTTTATCTTACGTTGAGGTAAGTTATGGCAGCCTCCGGTCTGAGGAGTGTTAATTTACAAGGCTTGGAGGTGTGAATGAATTTTTTAAACTGGCAGGAATGGGGAGCGGAGAGGTGTGATTAATTGTCCAGTTGTATTATTTTGATTTGGGCTTGACAAGTTTTCTCAGGGTGCTGAACTCTAATATAAATACATGGCCAACCCAGCTGTTCAAACAGCGTGATTAATTAAACTGATTCCATGTGAAAAACAACACCAGCTCTCCTCTCAAATTGCAAATCATTTCCAATAAATAGGGGAAATAGGCAGCTGGGGGTTATGAATTGCTTTCAGAGTGATGAATCAATATAGTAACCAGCAGCCCACATGTCTGGTGGGCATTCCAGAGACCTCTACGTGATGAGGGACTTATTTGTAGAGGCTGTGAATACAGATGAGATATCTATGAGGATATATCCTTAGTAGGAAATGTGTAGCAGGCTGCACTGAGCTTGTTTGTAAGAAGCAGACCAAGTTTCTAGTCCACACAGTTGCAAAATGGAAGTTTAGATGGTAAACAACATTTTCTCAAAAGTACTGCAATCTAGTACAATCCAGTTGAGTAACTAGCTACTTTAATATGAAATATCATAGGTTTTTTTCCTTTTGACTTATTCCTACAAAAATGAAGGGCAATTCAACAGATCCTATCCTTAAAAGCTATGTAAGAACAGACTGACTTTCCTGACTGTTTAAATAGATTTTCAATTTCATATATTTTCCAGATATATCAGACATCTTGTAAATTAGATCAGTATTAGGGTTTCATCCTACAAGGCTCCTCCAAAAGATATGGAGATTTTTCAGAAAGAATTGACTAGTGCAATGTATTTTACATGGGGCTTCCTACCCACTCCCAAAACATCCAGCAACTGCAATTAGTAAAAACATAATTTCTGGCTTTTAACATTAAAAAGTGCTGCCAAACTAAATGTTTACCACTTTCATAGTGATCCAGATAGGATCATCATTATGATCCTACCTGAACACTAAGTTCTCCAGGTGAAAGACATTACAGTCAGTTAGTTGAGCACACAGGAGAAATTATTCTGTTCTGTGCACTTCAGTATTTCCAAGGTATGGGATGCCTCAGCCTACACACACGCACACACACAAATGCAGAGAGAGAGAGAGAGAGAGAGAGAGAGAGAGAGAGAGATGTGATAGGGCATCCATAAGCAATGCTGGTTTTCTGACAAATAAAAAGATAAAATATGGGAGGAAAGATGATGAAATAATGTATATAATGTTACTTCATGGTTCTGTAGCATTGAGGCCAGTAGTGGGATTCAATTTTTTTTACTACCGGTTTTGTGGGCGTGGCTTGGTGGGCGTGGCAGGGGAAGGATACTGTAAAATCTCTAGTCAGAGGTGGTATTTGCCGGTTCTCCGAACTACTCAAAATTTCCACTACCGGTTCTCCAGAACTGGTCAGAACCTGCTGAATACTACCTCTGATTGAGGCCTATGGCTAGGGGAATCACATTTTCCTTTCCCCGTTTAAAAGAAAGATTTAACAAGAGACAAGATTTTTTTTTTCAAAAAAGAAAGCAAAACAAGAGAATGTAAATATCCTATGCAAATTTTCTGTGGAAAAGGAAATAGAAACATAGAGCTGTTCAAAATACAGATTACAACTTTAAAAAGATCTCCTATAGAAAAATATAAGGCTCTTGGCATACCACAAGATGATACTCCCCTGTTCCCAGAGATAACTCTGCTAAAAATAGGTTCTGTGTTGCATAGAATATAGTTTCTGAGCTCATACAAGGGAAATAAATTTTCCAGAGTGAAAATAAAAATGCAATATTTCTAGCTAAACATTTGTACCCATTCTGTCAGAGATAGCAATTTCCTAAAAACAGATTTCCCTCTGCTTCATTTTTCCTGGATTGCTCTACCAAGATGCCTGGGAGGGTCAAGTCATCTAATTCTGAGGCTGCAAGGAAATTGGATCGCCCCATTTCCAATCTCAGACCCAATTCTCAGCTTCTCATTTTAAAAAAAATCCCTTTTGCTATGTAGTAGAAAGTAAAGGTTGGAAGAAAATTCATCCGTATTCAAGATCCCAAGCCATGCATCCATTGGCTTGAGTGTTGATTGCACCAAAGCACTGCTGACTGTGAGTGAATGTAACAGGTAGGGGCTTACTTAATGATTCATTACAGTCACATTTTACCTATGCATCATGTAAAGCAGAGGTGTCAAACTGGCGGCCCGTGGGCCAGATGCATCATGCGCATGCCATACCCACCCCAGCTCCGCAAAGGGGAAAAAAGTCACAAAATGTCACATGATGGAAATGTGACGCAGCAAGCTTGACACCCATGATGTAAAGTGGTTTTTTTATTATTTTATTGGCTCCAAATTTTCCTTCAATGGATGACCAAAGTTTTCACATTATGCCCCAACTGCTGTTACCTTCCCTCAGTGAGGAGCTATGTCTATGAATGGGGAGGGGGAGAATGTCCATAGAGGTATAAATGAGATGAGATAGAAACTGGGGCTGCTGAACTCACAGCCCACTGTTCCACATGGCACAAGCAGAAGCTGCCTTAAAAAGGTTGCACAAAATGTTGGTTGAGAGGAAGGGGCCGACTTGCTAATGCAGGAGCCACCTGTTTCTCATCTCATCCCAGGCTCAGCAGCACACCTTGCTAGGACTCTCAGGGGAAATATTTTCCAATGTAACTTTTCCAAGTGCCTCACAGATGTCCCTCCCACCGTGACACAGCCATCTGAACTAAGCTTCAAACGAGTATCCTCCTGCTAGGGGTGACGCTACAATTTCTCAGATTCTGAGCTTCAAAGGGGAAACCTGCTTGTGGAATCTCAAACAGGGAAGGGAATGCCTGAAGGGGAAAAGGAATCAGCAGGGAAGACTCAAGCCTCCATTTCCCCATTATTGATCTGCTTCAAATTCCTGCCAGCCTGTTCCTGGAGGGACCGTTTCCAGAAGAATGTTGTCAGAATTCAGTTACATTCAATTGTCCCGGTGCTCTTCAGATGTCATGAGACTCTAACACTTCTGATGAGACTGTAGCCCAACACATCTGGATGGGCATGTATGAAATAGGCATTGCAGAAGGCTAAGTGTCTATGGAGCTTCTCAGCCATCCAGGTCATGGTTATCTCAAAGGTGCTTTTTCAAAAGGTAACTGGACTTCCTTTGTTTTTCCGTGAAGAGGAAAAACTTCTCATCCAAGTAGCTTCTTCAGTTCTTACTGAATGGTAGAGAATGGAAGGATTTGTGCTGAAGAACTGAAGAAACTTCATGTATGAAGGGCTGTCAAACTCACAGGCCACAGGCCGAATGCATCACATGCTGGCAACGCCCACGCCTGGTTTAGCAAAGTGGGAACAAGTCGTGGTGCCGCTGTGATGACATGAGTTTGATGCCCCTGATGTATGAGAAGTAAAACATCTTCAAGGGAAAAAAAAGACAGTCCTGTTGCCTTTTGGAAAAGCACCTTTGGGGCATTGCAGAAGACCTGAAACCATTTGGAGGACTTGCAGCCAATGGCAGAGTTTGCACCAGATACTTCGTGGCTTGTAATGTAAACTTCTTGCTAACTTCCGAGTGGCTTCTGTTTCACCATAATTATATTGGTAAAACTATAAAGCAGGCCTGCAAAGTTCATTTTTACCCTGTGGTGAGTTTTTAGCTAGATCCCCTTCTCTTTGCCCGACATTGCAGGTCTGAGACGGTACCCTGGGGTGGCCCATTCCAAGTTAATTGCCTTGAATTGCAAAAGAAAATGCAGCTGCTCAAAGGAGCCGTTGAAGTCCATGCATCCCACCTGCAGTTTATTGACTGGGATTAGATGCTTATTGTGTATGACACTTTAAATACCATTATATTGGAGTTTATACAAGAAAGCCTAAGTTTTGAAAAACTGGAATCTTAGAAGAAAACAGCTGGACGATTTGTTTATATGATAGACAGGAAAGAATCTTGTATTTGGCTCCAGGATGTTCTACATCAGGCACTGGGTATATGTCTCTCTCCCTCCCTCCTCCCGTGTGTGTGTGTGTGTGTGGCACACCAAGCGAACAAGGTAGAGGAAAGGCTATTTCTCATTTAATTTCTCATTTTGCATTTAACAGATCATTTTTCCATGATATGGATACCTATTCTAAACTTTAATTTGGAATTCTTCCCTTACACACCGCTTACCTGCCAAACTGCCCCCAAATCCTCCATGTTACCATACAAATCAGGGAAGGGAAGGTGCTTGGAGGTCTGAAAGTTTGATTCATGGCACTGTGTCCAGTGGCCCAGCTGTTTCGCTGATCCATGTGTTCTTCACTTGTTTAAATCCTGGGTTTGTTTGTTTTTCTTAATCTTGAAGAAAATAAATACCTCCAGGTGATTTTTTTAAAAGAAAGCATGATATTTCTTTGGTCAAATAACTTCATACAATAGTTCTAATATATATGGCTCATTGGAAAAAATGAGTCAGAACTGCCAGGAAAGTTGAGGTGAGCAGCCCAGGATCAGTTTATTGGTTTACATCTGATCAGTACAAGTTCAGAAGGTAGAAGCAGGACAGACTTAAGTGCTATTTAGGGAGAACCTTGTTGTCATTCTATATCACTTGATATCTGCTGTGTTATTAACTGCCATGCTACCCTCTGGCATCTGGCCATCTGGAACAGTGGCACTGTACATATGCCATAGCAAAAGCCAAACCAAATGAATCTTTCTCTACCAATAGAGTGGCACAATACTAATAAGGTTATTTTTAGTAGGAGCACACTCAGCTAACCAGATTTTCTGGCTCTCAGTTCCTCTAAATTCAATTCAAACGACACTTGGATGGATCCAAACCATTGTGAAAATCAGAATGCTATGAGCATGGGGCATATTTACCTATCTGTGACTCCACACAGCTGATAGTGCTCAGCACTTACTTTCTATGGCTGATAGAGAAAGCATAGAGAAATTGTCAACCAATCAGAGCTTGCTTACCAGGCAATCGTCAAATGCCTTGATCCACCCACTTGGGTCCATGCCTAAATAGAGTTTCCTCTTCTGATTTTATATTGACCATAATGGCAAACCTCTGTCGCCTTTAAAACTGCAAGGCTAGCATATCAGTTCTGTAGTAGAGGTTCTGCAGCTACAATCACTGGTTCAAAATTGTGGGTATGCATGTATTGGGGAAGCCTTCAATTGCCAGATCAGGCTCACCATTTTGAACCCAGGGACTATTGTAGCAGATGGCCCTAATTCTGCATGGGTTGTTGGTTGCTTAACCTAATTAACCCAACATGATAGGATCCCAAAAGATGGGAATCAGTGTGACCTAAGAATCTCCTCTGGTGACAGCATAAACTGTCTCTTCAGGCATGGGTGACTGTACCACATCCAATGCTTTCAAACAGCATTTTCTTACTCAAAGCTGTGTGCACGCAGCCAGGGGTGGGATTCTGCCGGTTCAGACCGGTTTCGGCAAAGCGCACGATCACCAAACCAGTTGTTATACCAGTAGCATCCCACCCTTGCACACAGCTAAATCAAAATGACTTAACATTTAAAATCTGTTTAGATCATTATGGGATTAATGGGGGAGCACCTTTGTATGGATGAACTTTAAGAGCTGAAAGCAAAAAGAAAAGAGTCAAGTAACATTTCTCTGACCGGGGATTGCATTTTTAACTTAATATTTTTGGTTCATTTTTCTTTTTTCCACCTTTGGATTTGAGGGGTGGGGTTAATTTCTATTTTGGAGGCTTAATACATCTGTTTCCTGTGGTTTCCAACAACAAAAAATGATAGGAAATCACACAACATTCTCTTGGAATTTGCTTTTGAATTTCAGTGGCACAATATTACTGGGTTTCCGGGAAAAGGGGCCAAGGGGCTTGGGGACTGCCAGTGTCAGCTCAAGCGGACTACCCATTCTGGAACTAGAGTGTTCTTTGCAAAAGTGCCTGTGGCGCCCACAGCTACTTCCTACCCAGGTGCATTTCTTATTTTAATGCTCTCTACCTATCCTGTTTTCCCCATGCATTGGTCTTTTTTGTTTATGAGATGAAATTCGGTGGGAGGGTCTGTATGTGTGTTGTGGGTATCGCCTAGTTTTGGGATGATGCTTCTTTTATATAGGATTAAATAGGGTCATTCAAGAAGAACAGCCATCTAGTCCGGAATGGTGATTATATCAAAAGCTTTTGTACACATATGTGGATTGTGATTGAGCAAGAATGCTAATATGTCACTGCTGTTTCTGCTGGGTTTCTGTTTTGTTTTGTTTTTACTCTTGGCTTTACTTTTTTAAAAAAATTGTGAACCAGTCCAGGTTTCTGGCTTTTTCATCAAAAATATCTCACAGCTGGCCCAAAGTTTAAAACTAAGAAACAAATAAGAAAGCACTTGATCTGGAAGGAAAGAATATGTCTCTGTGCTTGGATCATCTGACCAATCTAATCGCTAGTAAGGAAAATCTACAGAAATATTTTCAGGAATCCATGCTGTTAAATTTATTCTTTATGATTCCCCCTACACTTATCAGTGATTTGCAAACTCACTCATTTATTAAAACCATTAAATGGATAACAGGAGCAATGCTAAGCAAGCTTCCCTGAGGAACATCTCCCTTCCTTCACTAATCTTCATCCAAAACGTTCAACTGCAGGGGAATGTGCTGGCATATTTTATGATGTCCACATCCAATATGTTGCCCTCCAAATATTTTGGACTCTGAATCCCCAGAACTGGCTAGATTTTAAAAATGTAAAGATGATCATGAGTCAAGCTCAAGTCTCAGTGACCACACATCCACAGTACATCATTTCCTTGGCAGCAGTACAGAAGAGGTTTCTTACTTTGCTTTCTTCCAGAAAGCTTTTATTCAACTTCTGAATTTCATGTTCACCCTGATGCTATTTCCTGGTGGCCTCATGACCAAGTATCAGCCAGGGTTGATCTTGCTTATATATTGGAAGTCAACTGATTGTCAGGGCTCCAATTACCAGTTACATCTGGCTAGTGATAATAGGAGTTGTACTCAGATGTATCTAGATAGGAGAAATTGAAGGTTGTATCTGTATTAGTTAATACCCCAGCAGGTCTTGGCTTTATAATGTGAGAGAGCTAGTTTGTCTACTGGTTAAAGCACCAGGGTAGAAATAGGGCACCTCTGAGTTTTAGTCCCATTTTAGGCATGAAAGTTGGGTGGATGACTTTGGGCCAGTCCAAAGACCAACTCACCAGGGTTGTTTTTGTGGGGAAAATAGGATGAGAAAGGAATTATTTATACAAATAATAATGGAAATAAATAAATAAATAAATAAATAAATAAATAAATAAGAACATCCCAGAACATCCAACAATTTAGTAGTGGATCACATGGTTGTCATACAAACCCACCTCCCCCCAGGCACCAGTACTTTTAATACTGAGGCAATATAACATAGCTTCCCTTTTTTTTGGTTCAGGGCCAGACAAGGGAAATCTAGAAAGATAGGAAGCAAGCAAACTTATATGCAATCTATGTTTCTTGATCCCTGCCAGAATGTTAATCATCCTGGATTACTGAAAGCAGACTGATAAATGAGAGAACAGGAGAGAGAGAGAGAGAGAACACGCCCCCCCCAAAAAACAGCACAATTTCAACAAATATGGGGCGTGTTCAAGATATAACCATAACCCCCTTTCCCACCCCCCCACCCCACCCCCATTAAGATGAATCCAGTCTGTGTTGCACTATTTGCGGATTGTAACAGGGAGTGCCAGTGTGCTGTGTAACAGCAGATGTTTTCAATTAACCAGCATAACGGTGTCAACAGAAGACCTTCCTGACCCCCATTAGACATTGTAGGGATTTTCTTACTCCTTGGCAGAGGCTCAGGGGAAGGGTAAAGGATGAGCACCCTCCTTTGTACAAGCCGGTTTATTTGTATGTACAAGTGCAAGACCAGCATTGTTGCTCAGCTTCTTCGGCCAACTGCCACAGCCTCCGTGTCCTGACATGGCCCACAGTTGGCACAAATCAGACGTGTTCCTAAGAGTGCCAGGAAAACTTTAAATTCTTCAGAAAGATCCAACACCGTGTCATTGGGGGGCTAAGGGGAAATTCTGATGGCTTCCTCCGTGTGTTTTCATCTGTTGCAGAAATTGCTCACAACGTTTTGCCTTCAAGCAAGCATCTGGCTGCCTATTGTGAAGTAAATACAAAAGCTAAACTTTTGATCTAATTGAGTCAGATTTTCTGGAGATCATCTCCCAATGGTCTTTCTTTCCTTCTTGTCCTACTTAATTATGGAGATGTGGACTTGGCAGGGATTACCTGGCTTTTAATACTTTCTCAGAAGCCAAGGGAACCCCCTTGTTTTTCACTGTATTTGGTAACATCATTACCCACCATGGAGATCCTCACCGGGTGAGTATAGACGTCAGAAGGAAACCTTGTGAGGGCACAACTACAAGATTCTTCTGGTTTTGAACTCCCACCACAGCTCAGTGGCTAAAGTAGTTATTCAAAGCATGAACAATAAACATGTTATTCCCCCTGAATTCTCAGTAGCCACCTGTTGAACTCCGAGCCAAGCTGAATTATTCCACACATTTTGCTAGTTTCAGCCAAAGATTCCTAGTATAGAGCCTGCATATTTCACAAAAGAGGCCTACGTGGGGCCTATATCTTATTCTCCCTTTACAATTTTAATGAATTTTCCTTCTGGAGATTCTTTCTTCACAGTAAGTAGATTACAAGCAGCACTTATCACTTATTATTATTATTATTATGAAAAAAGAATTTATTTAACATTCTTGCAGTTAAAAACAAACAAATAAACATATGTATGTATGTATGTATGTATGTGTGTGTGTGTATGTATGTATGTGTGTATGTATGTATGTATGTTATTTAGGTTTCTTCGGGTATTTTTCCACGTGTTAATAGTTGTGCTTTTATAGCAACGTTTCGGCAGAATCTCATCTGCCATCTTCAGGCTTGTGTACTGGGTTCTTTTTTTAATCGTGTGTCTCAGGCTTGGCAGCCGTTTTTTGTTTGAATTTGGTGCTGGCCCTGTGTTTTATTTGAATGGTCCTCTCTTCATCCCTATTGGCTGGGAGTCTAGGTCTGTGTTCATTGGTCTTCGAGTTGCTGTGTTCTTGATTAGCTGGCAACATTGTGTTTAGTGTATTGGGGGCGTGTTTGGGTTGGAGGTATGGGGGGGGTTGTTTGTGTCCAGGTGTTTGTTTGTATTGTGGTATAGAGATCCTATCATTGACGTGTTCTACCTTGTTACAGTAACTTCTTCATCCTTTTAATGTTTTAAATTCTCTATGTGCTTTATAATTAGACACACGTCTCCCTTATTTTCAATAACTTGTCCAATTATCAGATGTTACCTTTTCTTTAACCACTCATACCAGATATTCCATACTTTGTAATAATCATTGTCTTGATTATTTTTTAATAATTTGGTTAGGCTGTCCATCTCAGCACACTCGTGTATTTTTTTTTTATTACCATGTCTTCTGAGGGGATAATTAAAAAAATACACTTTCCACTTTCACAACACAAGCCTTTGAGTCACCTTCCTGACAGGACAGAGAAAGAAAAGTATCAGTGCCTAGCTTGGGATTCCAATAATATTGATTTCCCTCATAGCGTAAGTAAAATGTTCAGTCTACATTGCAGATTGTGTGTGAAAATTGAATAGTGTTGAAATTTACTCTTCTGATTCTATGACTTTCTGAGAACAGAACAAAATAACAGAGTTGGAAGAGACCTTGGAGGTCATCTAGACCAATCTCATGTTTAGGCAGGAAACCCTAGACCATTTCAGACAAATGGTTATCCAATCTCTTCTCTTCTTAAAAACTTCCAGTGTTGGAGCATTTACAACTTCTGGAGGGAAGTTGTTCCACTGATCAATTGTTCTCACTGTCAGGAAATGCCTCCTTAGTTCTAGGTTGCTTCTCTCCTTGATTAGTTTCTACCCATTGCTTCTTGTCCTGCCTTCAGGTGCTTTGGAAAATAAGTTGACTATCTCTTCTTTGTGGCAGCCCCTGAGATATTGGAACACTGCTATTACATCACCCCTAGTCCTTTCTTTTCATTAAATTAGACATACCCAATTCCAGCAACCTTCCTTTATATATTTTAGCCTCCAGTCCCCTAATCAACTTTGTTGCTCTTCTCTGTGCTCTTTCTAGAGTCTCAACATTGTGGTGACCAAACCTGGATGCAGTATTCCAAGTCTGATCTTCCCTGTCCAGATCTTGTGAGATTTTCTGGAGGCAATGAGAAGTCGAGGTAACAAACAATATTCCATATACTAAATTAAAGGCCAACATATTTCTTTATGTACAAATGGTCTTTTGCACTTGAAATTGAAGAAATTTGTGCTTCCATAAGTGACATATGACATCTTTTTCAAGATTATCAATTGCAAAGTTGGGCATAGGCAAAAGAAAGGCCAGCTGATAGAAAGCACAAAGCATTATCTTAATCAGCACACTGATCCTAGGGGCTGCAGAATATCCAATTCTTTCTCTCTCACTCTTTCATGCAATCATACAGACTAGGTTCACATACTGTTCTAAATCATGGACTATTGAATAAACTATAGCTGTCTGGGTTTGCACAAGCCACTAACAAATAAGCTATGGTTTACAAATAACAATGGATGACCTTGAGCACTAAAATAAAGCTCATTATGGCTTACAGTCTATCTGTATATGTCGGTCTATCTATCTTAGATATTCACATTGGTGAAATAAAGGACAAAGTGCCCTAGTAAAATGTCCAGAGTGCATTTCCAAGAAATTTCTGAATCTGGACAAACCTGACTGAGGTTAAATCCTAGCTCATCCAGGTTTCTCTGAATAACAGAATAACTGAGTTGGAAGGAACCTTGGATGTCTTCTAGTCCAACCCCCTGCTCAGGCAGAAAACCCTATATTATTTCAGACAAATGGTTGTCCAGTCTCTTCTTAAAAACCTTCAGTGTTGGAGCACCCACAGCTTCTGGAGGCAGGTCGTTCCATTCATTCATTGTTCTAACTGTCAGGAAATTTCTCCTTAGTTCTAGCTTTCTTCTCTCCTTGATTAGTTTCCACCCATTGCTTCTTGTCCTGTCTTCAGGTGCTTTGGAGAATATGTTGATCCTGTCTTCTCTGTGGCAGCCCCTTAGGTATTGGAACACTCCTATCATGTCACCCAGCAAGTCCTTCTTTTCATTAAACCAAATATACTCAATTCCTGTAACTGTTCTTTCTCTGTTTCAGCCTCCAATCCCTAATAGGCAATGCCCAAACAGATAAAGCATCTGATGAGGGCATAGTTCACACAGCATACACAGTGTGTTTCCCACAACACACTGCTCCCATCCATTTCAGACTAGTTTAGTTCGGAGTGACTGGAAACAAAACCAGGGGAAAGAGAGAGATTGGATTCAGCTGGATGAGACAGCTCTTGAAGGCTGTCCATGATTTTGGAAGGGTTGTAAGGAGTCTGGTAAATCTGTGAGGGTGTTTGTGGGCCTGCCTTGAGCACAGACAGCTCTATCTGTCTCTGTTGCATACCAATCTAGTTACAAACTTATTGGCTTGGGAGTCAAGCACGACAGCTATTTGGATCCCCCTCCTCCTCCTGTTAACATGTTTCAAGCTGCTGCCTTTATAACTACCTCCCATAGGTGGTTGAGCAGCTGGGCCAAGGGCAAACATCACACATACCCCAGAATGTTTTGTGAGCTGCGGCTCCCCAGATGTTCAGGCCTTGAAAAATGTGTTTTTCTAAGCAGGTTCCATGGCCTCCTGCTGTTTGGCTCTTTGGAATAGGGAATGCAAGACATGATGGGAAGATGTTGAGGAGTTCAGAGATTGATTTGGGTTTTTTTTCTCCCAGTGGAAAGAGAGATGGGCCAGGGGAGGGGGGAAGAGACATCTTTTAACAATGAAATAGCTCAGAGCCAGAATTGGTCTCTCCCCAGATTTTTCTGATCCATTGACAAAGAAGTGTGCAAATTTCAAAACATTCTTTTTTTTAAAAAAATCATTAAACAATTCTTCTTATATACAACATTATTACAACGCTTCCGTGATGGTATACATACTTGTACATAGATCTTAACTATCTGTACATTTGCCTATATTCCTTAATCTATTTTTGTCCACTATAACTTTTACCTTATTATCCTATTGTCATCTTCTCTATTCATCTCTATATCTATTATTTAGTCAATCATACAGTACATTCCACATCAAGTAATAACCTGTTTCCTCTCTTTCCTTTATCTCCATGGTCAACTTATCCATCTCGGCACACTCTAGTATCTTTTTTATCACATTTTCCTCTGGTGGCATACTATCATTTTTCCAATTCTGTGCATAAGTTATTTTTGCTACCGTTAATAGATGTAGCTTTAGATACTCTGTTTTGTTATCATATTTTCCCGTTATTATACCTAATAGAAAAGACTCCAGTCTTCATTCAATTTGCTGTTTAATTATTTCTTCTATCCATTTTTTTTGTCCTTATCCAATATTTTTTTGCTACAGGGCATGTCCACCACACATGGTAATATGTTCCTTGCTTTTGTTTGCATTTCCAACATTCAGATGATCTGTTTGGGACCATTTTTGCTAATCCATCAGGGAGTAGGTGCCATCTGTAGAACATTTAAATTTCAAAACATTCTGATCACACCACACACTAAACCAGATTTTCACCAACCTTTAGTAACAAGTTAGTCTCCATTAGCAAGGATAATATCACCTTATCATCACCACCACCACCACCACCACTGTGGAATACATCAATGAATGACTAGTTTTGAAGGAGCTTTTTCGACTTGTCCAGCAAAAGTGGCAACATTAGCCAAACTTAACTGATCTTGAAGCATGCTAAGTAGGATCAGATCTGCTCAACTCTTGGATGGGAGACTATTAGGAAGTACTAGTTCCATACATTAAACTGGAAAGTTGAAGTAACATTCCTGATGAAGATAGTACTACAGGTAATCCTCAACTTACAACCATAATTGAGCTCAACATTTCTGTTTCTAAGTAAGACATCTGTTAAGTGAATTTTGCCTCATTTTATGACCTTTCTTGCCACAATTATTAGGTGAATCCCTAAAGTTGTTAAGTTAGTAACACGCAGTGGTGGGATTCAAAAAATTTTTACTACCAGTTCTGTGGGCATGGCTTGGTGGGCTTGACCATGTGACTGGGTGGGTGTGGCTTTTTTTTTGCTTTTTTGCCACCCCCACCCATTTCTGGGAGCTTCCTAGCCTCAGAGGAGCCTCTGGGGGGGCGTTTTTGCTCCCCTAAAGCTCTTCTGAGGCTCAGGAAGGGAAAAAAACAGAGCATGGGAGGGGCTCATCGCACCCCTCCAAGCTCCATTCTGGGAGCTTCCTAGCCTCATAGGAGCCACTGGGAGGGGCCTAAGGCTCCTCTGGGGCTCTGGGAGGCAAAAAATGGAGGGGGGGCTGAGCTCCTCCCTCCATTTTTTGCCTTCCTGGGCCTCAGCAAGGGGAATCCCGGCACAGCTGATCTATGTGCAGCTGATTGTCGGGAGGGGGAAAAATACCTTAGGCGAATGTCAGGCAGGCGAGTACACGAGCGACAGGCAGGAGGGCGACTGGATCGGGGGCATGGCCAGCCAGAACTTACTACCGGTTTGGCGACCCATGCCAAATTCTTGCTACAGGTTCGCCTGATCTGGTGCAAACCAGCTGAATACCACCACTGGTAACACAACTGTTAAAGGAATCTGACTTTCCCATTGACTTTGCTTGTCAGAAGGTTACAAAAGGTAATCACATGATCCCAGGGCATTGCAACCATCATAAATATGAACCAGGTACCAGGCATCTGAATTTTGATCACGTGACTATGAGGATGCTGTAATGGTCATAAGTGTGAAAATTGGTCAAAAGTCACTTTTTTCAGTGTAACTTTGATCATTAAATGAACTGTTGTAAGTCAAAAACTACTTGCAAACCTCCCATTTCAATTCCCAGCAGTTTGCCAAAGTAGCAGTAACACATGGCATAAAAGGACAGATATTAAACTATGTTTTCCATGATAAAAGATGTATATAACCAGGGAGACCAAGGCTGAATTTGGCCTCCACCTCCAGATACAAAAAACTCCCCTCCTTACATGTGACCTCTAGAATCAATAAATGTTGCCAGAAATCTGTAAATTTTAATGTGACATAATTATTGAAAATATAGGGAGGAATCACATTAATCGTATCAAAAGGGAATAATTTTAATTAAATGTCAAATGTAATTTAATTGCAGTCTTCTTTTTCCTCTGGGCCTCATCTATATTGAGGAATGTGGCCTCCTGGTATCCATCTCAAGGACAAAATGCAATCCTTGATCTGAAAAGATCAGTCACCCTGTTCTCCATTAGGAGCAACTACCTTCTACACTGGGACCAACAACTTGGAAGGAAATCTGAGTAGGTAAAATAAGAGTTAACACACATGTTGAATTATATCTGCATGTAGATTGCAATTCTAAAGCACCTGGAAAATTCAGAGTCTGTTTCTTTCTAACATAAAACATTGAAGCTAGGGAAGACATAGAGGGGTTGAGCATCCAGTGAATCAGAAAGCTTTCCAGGTTTTTGGCATGCTCCCCTAAACAACTTGTAATTTTGTTTTTCAGAGTTGGTGTAGATAAATGCTCTTCTATTACACTCCAGAATAAGAGGGCAGCCAAGTAAGCTGTGATCCTATATATGTGGATCTGAGAATACATTTTATTACTTCAGTAAAAATGCACTGGATTGCATTCTTGGCTGCAGTACTAAACCCAATTAATTTTCTAAATCGTTTGAAACAATGTGATTTTGGTTTGAGTGAATATGCACAGGATTGCACCAGATGTTAAAGGAAAAGAGAGCCAGAGGAAAAAATACAAATTTCCACCAGGCTAAAGTGACCCACAGATGCCAGGCTAATCTCACCTGTAAAGTGACCTGACTATGCCAGATGAAGAATGATCAGTGATGACCACCTACATTGCAAACATGGTATCTGAACAATAGGGAAAGCATATTTTAACACTAAAACGCCTAATAATGACCTGAGTTGGTCTCAGGTATGGACTGGGGATCAAAACAAGACAATATAATGAGGACATGATCAGGGTTGGGATTCAACCAGTGTTACTACCGTTCAGTGAGAGGGATTTCTGAAAAAGGAAGAACTGCCTTTCTTAAGGATTATTCCCAAAGTATTAAGAGCAGCAAAACATTTTATAATTCTTTTCTACTGCTTCTGTGGATTGACATTTCATGGCCCTGTTCAAGGTAGACCATCCCCTCTTTAGAAGGAATAAGTCAGGAGCATCTGAAAGGCACTGTGAAGATTTTATAAGGCATCTGTAAGATACAATTACTTGGATTCACTCAATGCTGGACTACTGAAGGAACAGTTTGAACCTGTCAATGCTAAAGATCCTTGAAGCTGTGAATGCAACCACTTTTTATAGGTTTTTATAGGATTCACTTCATGCATGACTAGCTGAGGCCTCCTAGAAGGTTACGTATACTTGGAGCCAGGAAATTTGTCCTTCAGTGAGGGAGTGGTTCTGCCAGGCACTTAGAAAGGCAAAGATCCATTTCTTCCTCAAGAGCTATTCCTGGACCTGACTGTTAGATAATTCCTAACCCATCTCCAAATTTCCTTTTCTGGGAAGGATGGTGAAAGGATGGTGAACCAACAGCTTCAGAGAATTCTGGAAGAATCAGATTAACTAAGTTCCTTTTGGCTGGGCTTTAGGCCTGGGCACAGTACTGAGAAGGCAATGATCATACTTTCATGAGACCAAGATGATGGTGGTACTTCCAATTTGGTAGTACCAAGCAATTAAAATACTTTATATTTTTCTCATTTCTGATTGTGTTATCTTAGTAGCAACTTCAGTTCTGGCCTTAACACTGTAGTTTGGACTGCCCCTTTTCTTCTCCAGCAAGTTGTGATTTTACCTTCAAGTATCTATTTTCAGCTTGGAATCTCCAGGAAATATACATACATGTGCTTCCTATATAAATCTCACGGTTGTAACTGTAATCCTTAGAGGCAAATAATAGAAACCAATACCAATAACCCTTAAATTCCAAGGTAAGCCTTTCTGTCAAAACTTCCTAATTATGATGTGCTGCATCAAACAAGGAAGGTTGTAAAAATGCACATCTTTCAAATTTGAAATGTTTTGAGCTCAAAACACTACATGTCAATCAAAACAGTTCTTTAAGGTTTAAAATGGTTAGTTTTGACCATTCTGAAAGTATCTTTAGCTCAAAACACCTGTCCATAAGCGGGTTTGAATCTAAAACAACATCTTCGGGGTCAGCATGAGGCAGTTCAGATTTCAGGCATTTCCCTTTCAAAATACAAACCCTTAAAAAGCATAACAAAAAAGTGGATTCCAAATTAGGTGATCTCAAACTGACACTGGAACTCCTCCACTAAATTTAGGATTAGCAGTAACATATGTTAAAATGGCATCTGTTTCTATGATTTACACATTATGAAACAGAAAAACCAATCATATTTATCAAACTACACACACACACACACACACACACCATGTACAGGTCTCTAGACATCTGGCCAGAATAGGACACCAGTCTTGCACTGGAGTGTTGTTTTACAAAACACACTGCAGAATCTCATTTACACGGAGAAAATTCACATATGCACTTACCACAGTGATAATATTCACCTCTGCAACCAGCAATTTAGCAATAAAACACTAGAGCAGTGTTTCTCTCCATTGAGAACTTTAAGATGTCTAGGCTTTAACTCCCAGAATTCCCCAGCCAGCTCAGATAATTCTGGGAGTTGAAGTCCAAATATCTTAAATTTCCCAGGGTTGAGAACCACTGTATTAGAGGTATATTTTATAACATTACAGTTTTAAGTTGCTTTTTTCCAATTTTATATTCTTTCTCCTAAGATTTATGAACACGGGAACACATGGAGTAACCTTCACTAGTCAATTTGAATGGAAACGTTTTTTTTTCAGAGGGAATGTCAATTGTCATCTGAAAGATTTCTTTTAGCTATCACCTTCTCCAAATCTCAAAATGAAATCTGGGCACCATATTGTTTGGAAAATATAAAACTATCTCTAGAGAATGACATTAACCTCATAAATATATAAATTTTATACATTTAGTGAGTGGTTGGCTGGTTGGTTGGTTTAATTTTTCATTCATTCCATTTGCACACTGCCTGGTGCACTCAGACATTACTAACAATTACAACATTAAACAAGAGGAAAACCTTCTACACACCAATTCCACCCACGCTTTCTACAACAAACTAAAAGACTCAAGATCCATCCCACCCCTGAAAGGACCTAATGGTAAAGACTGCAATGATGACACCATTAAAGCCAACCTCTTTAACACATTCTTTGGCTCAGTATTTGTAAACAGCAATGGCTCATGCCCAGTATTTCCTAGTCGAACCACAGACAACTACAATGATCTAATACCTATCAATTTTACAGAAGACAATGTTGAAAAAGCACTATGCAATCTAAAACCATCTCTATCTACTGGACCAGATGGAATATGTGCCTCCTTCTTAAAAAAGCTATCCGCTGCCATAGCCGAACCTCTAAGCATAATCTTTGAAAAATCTTTCAGGACCAGCTCCTTAACAAACCTATGGTCACAAGCCACGGTCATCCCCAACTTCAAAAAGGGAGACCCCGCTCTAGTTGAAAATTACAGACCAAACTCTTTATGCTGCGTCACCTGTAAAGTCATGGAATCAATTATTAACCAATCCATTATCCTCCACTTAGAGACAAACAACCTACTCCCCAACAAACAATACGGTTTCAGAAAAAAACTATCCTGTAATCTGCAACTCTTACACTACAAAAACATATGGACTATACAACCTGATCAGGGCAAAACAATAGACTCAATCTACATAGACTTCTGTAAAGCCTTCGATTCAGTGGTACACGACAAACTACTACTAAAACTAAAATCTTATGGTATCTCTGGACAACTGCATAACTGGATAGAAGCATTCCTGTCAAACAGACAACAAATGGTCAAAATTAGGAGTGTCTTATCAAATTCTGTACCTGTCAACAGTGGTGTCCCCCAAGGCAGCGTTCTTGGACCAACTCTCTTCAAACTCTACATAAATGACCTCTGTGATCATATTAAGAGCAACTGTGTTCTCTTTGCTGATGATGTAAAGCTATTCAACACCACAGACAATACTGCTACCCTTCAAAAAGACCTCGACTATGTATCAGAATGGTCAAACAAATGGCAACTTCAAATCTCAACAAATAAATGCTCTGTCTTACATATTGGCAAAAAAATCAGAAAATAAAATACAAGCTGAATAGTCAAGTCCTTGTTGATGATCCAAACTCTGTCATGGACCTTGGAGTACTCATCTCAAATGATCTAAGTGCTAGAGCCCACTGTAACTACATAGCCAAAAAGGCATTAAGAGTTGTTAACCTAATCCTATGTAGCTTTTTCTCTGGTAATATCACACTACTAACTAGAGCATACAAAACATTTGCTAGACCAATACTCGAATACAGCTCATCAGTCTGGAACCCACATCACGTATCTGATATTAACACAGTTGAGAAAGTCCAGAAATATTTCACAAGAAGAGTTCTACATTCCTCTACTCATTGCAGAATACCTTATGCCACCAGACCTGAGGTTCTAGACCTAGAAAACCTAGAACTACGCCACCTTCGGTCCAATCTAAGTATAGTATATAAAATCATACATTGCAATGTCCTTCCGGTCAATGAATACTTCAGCTTAAACCATAACAATACAAGAGCACACAATAGATACAAACTCAAGGTTAACTGCACCAAACTTGATTGCAGGAAATATGACTTCAGCAACAGCGTGGTCAATGTCTGGAATACTCTACCTGACTCTGTGGTTTCTTCCCCAAACCCCAAAAACTTTAACCTTAGACTGTCTACTATTGACCTCACCCCTTTCCTAAGAGGTCTGTAGGTGCACAAACATGCCTACCATCCCTGTCCTGTTGTTTCTTTTATTTTTCTTATATGTATTCATTTCATGTATTCACAACTATGTTTATCCTTATACTTATTATCTTGTAAGCGATTGACAAAATAAATAAACAAAATAAATAAATAACAAGTAGCCACGACTGCCCTTGCAGAACTCAAGACTATTATAATCCTGTCCACATAATTTTGTGTGCGACAACCCTGACAGAAAATGATTCCTGCAGTAGCATATTTTTTGGCATAACAAAGAGTTCCCTATAATTCTGTTTGTTCTTTTCAGCGTACAAGTAGCAGAGTACCTTTGAATTCAGAGTCAATCCATCTTAAACTTCCATCCTAAACAGAATAGACAGCCTTGCAAAATAATGAATTTCTTAGGAAAGCTAGACTGCAAAGAAAGGAAAGAACAATGGAGAATGGGAACTGGGAAAATGGAGCCAGGAAGCAAAAGGGATGACAGATTGGTCAGTTGTATCATGTCATCAGTCCTCTTTGACCTATTATCTAAAACAGAGGAGCCGACACAGAAAGATGAGGGTAAAATCTCATCCAAGGCAGGAAGGAGATAAGAAAAAGATAAGAGAAGGTCAATGATTTCAAAGGTGCGGGACTTTGATGAGCCTTACTTGATTACATTTGGACTGCATTATACTTGGACTGCATTAGTTAGGGAAAAACATTTTTGAAGGGAGGCATGTAGCTTGTTAATAAAAAGAAAATAAGAAAGGTTAATGAGCAGCAAAGAGTAACTCTAAAAAGAATGACCAACAGGGGGGATTTCAGGAAAGGCCCCTCTGAAAATTCATACTTCTGGCCTCCTTGTTGAAATATGCGAACATTTGGTGCAGCTGTAATGTATCAGCCCATTCCACCCCGGTTCCCGGCGGCTTGCCAATGCTCACCAAAACGCCTGGGGACTGTTACCATCTGCACTGTAAACAGGATGCCTCACACAAAGCTCTCAAAGCAAATTGAGTAGGATCTATCAAACGCTGCAGATTGAGAAGGAGGGCGCAGAGAACACGCGAAAGGGGTTCCTGTGTGGAAAGAGGCTCCCCTCCTTTTCCCTCCAAGCCTCTGGCACAGGGAGATCTTGCTGGAGCACTTTGGTTAAAATGAAAAAGAGAGAGAAAGAAAGAGATGCTTTGAACTTAAACTTCTCAGATAACTTTAGCAACTTAGCACACCATTTCACAGAAGGAGAAGAAAAGGCTATTTGTAAATAGGCTAAGCAAACACTGCAAGTGGAATTGCATTTCTATTTTAAACAGAGAGCGTAGCCACTTTGGATGGAAATACGAGACGTCCTGTCTACAAGGCTATTTAGCCAATGGGTTTGATGCATGTGGTTTCCGAAGATGGTTGACTTTCATCCAAGGGACACAGCTGGGATAATTTAGTCCCAAATAGCTTTTCCTTGGCTCCTTCTGGCATGGTCTTTAATATACCTGCTGTTGTCAAAGCCGTTAAGTGAATACCTCGGAACTGCTTTTCTATCAAAAGTTAATTCATGAGTGTCCGTGTGAATAAGGATGACAATGTTTTTTGAGGGACATTCATTGCCTTCTTTCTGTGACCAGCTGGATGTATAGAATATTTAGGGAGCAGAATAATGGATCAGCAATACAAAGGCTTCATGCAGGAGATGTACAGTAATAAATATCAGGAAGCTGTTGGGGAAAAACTTGATATTATGGGGAGCTTCTATGCATAGGTGAGCCATGATGGCACAGTAGTTAGAGGGCACTACTGCGGGCTACTTCTGCTGACTGCCGGCTGACTGCAATTTGACAGTTTGAATCCCACCAGGCTCAAGGTTGACTCAGCCTTCCATCCTTCTGAGGTGGGTAAAATGAGGACCCAGATTGTTGGGGGCAATATGCTGACTCTGTAAACCGCTTAGAGCGGGCTGTAAAGCACTGTAAAGTGGTATATAAGTTTAAGTGCTATTGCTATTGCTAAAGGCTTACTGCAGAATAGATGAGTGAGAAATTCTGTGGCAAAGAACTGATGGAAGTGAGGAAGTTCTGTCCATAGCTTTTGAATGGGAGACTAGATCAAGGTGAGGAAGCTCCATCCAGAAGACCTGCAGAAGGTGAAGTATCTGTCTGGAGAAATCCTCAAGCAAGGAGCTTTTATGTAAAAGATCTGAGGCACCTCTGTGGATACACCTACTGCACATGAGGAACTCCTGTTCAAACAACTGGTAAAATAATCAACGGAAAAAACCCTGACAAACAAGAATGGACTCTGTGCAAAGAAAGATACCACGCTGAGAAAGTTTCATGACAAATCAACATGACCTCCATGTTTGCTAGAGTGACCAGTAGTAGATTGCAATAGACATTGTGTAGCTTCACTCCAGCAAAACTTCTGACAAACTCTCCCAAAAGGCATCAGAATAAAGACGATAGAATACGATTGGTCTATGCTACTATTAGATGGATCTTAGAAGGCTGTAACAAGATTCAGGAAGATTTTGATAAGCTGGAACAATAATAAAACATATTCAGATGAATTTAAGTGGAGGCAAATTCAGAAACCACAGAAGAACCATGTGCAGGAAAGTACCCTGCAATTTAAAACAGAAACATATATCAACTGCTTAACATTTTTAATTTCCTTTTCTTAGTAGAAACCTCACTCTCTTGCTAAGTCCTGCTTCTGTTCATTCTGCATTCTTCCTTTCCAGTTGAAGTATTGACTTCTTTTTCTTCTGCTATTCGCTCATTAGAATCCCATTTCACTGGTGTTATGGAAAGCAACTCATCGTAAGATGCTATTCCTAAATAATCATCTCAGTTTAGCTGAGAGAGATGCTGTAATTTCATGTACAATATTCAGAGCAGGATCACTTGGCAAAAGATCAGGTATTATTGCCTGGCATCTGTTATACTCATATCTTGTAGTGTGCGGGGGAAGAACTTTGAATCAATGTTTGAACAAAATTATCCAAATTTTGAAAAGAAATATTTGAAGAGAAAAATGCATCAAAATATCAAACTTACATTTCACTAGGAAAGAGGGAGATTCCTAGACCAAGCTAAGTGCAAAAATACCAGAGAATTCCTGGAAGCCTGGCACTCAGGCAAATCAGTCATCAACAGGCACACAGAGATAAACAACATCTACCTATTATTCCAAAAAAGCAATAAAAAAGCTAAAGGGAAACAAAAGACCAAAACATCTCCTTGTCAGCAGTCAACAGTAAACACTTTAACACTAAGATTAACACTAACCCAACAATCAAATAGTAAACATCACCCTAGTGAAGGACCTATCAAGTCAGACAAACAATCAAACATTAAATAACAGTTTATTTAACCAAGCTCACAGAACACCAAGGACCCTAAACTGCAAATATTCCTTTCAATTAGTATTACACTTCACAATGAAAACAAATCCATGGCTCTTCCAATCCATCCAAAGGAAAAATATGATAATTCCTCTGCTTCCAAGAGGGTTGATCTTATACTTACACTTGTCCCAATGACATAACTGGCATTTCAGTCAACAATGAAAAGTATGCAGTATTAAATCCCCATTCCTATTCCTAGTTTTAATCTGAATTCTTAAATTGGTATAAAATTCCACTAGATTACAAATACTATCTTTTCTAAGGAATTCAGCTGTGTTCATGAGGTTAATACGTGTGTAGCTTGTTTTATGTGGGTGATTGGAAGATGGTTGCATTCAAGAATGTGTGGGATCTGCCCTCCCTGTTTGGCAGATGAAGTTTTCAAGTGCTAAGAACCATTCTTGGCTGATAGTTGCCACTCCCTTGCAGACATCCTGATACTAGAATACTCCCTGCCTGGCAACATTAAGTGGTAGAAGCTAGAGGAAAAGTTAAAATGCATCCTAACAGCTGAAACTCCTTCAAGACAACCATGTGGACGCAAAGTGTCCAGGCAAATGCAGAACCTCCTTTTTTGGGTCTGTTATTTCACCTCCCATCCTCAGACTGGATAAGTCGGTATCTCACTCTTCAATAATCATGTTATTAAATAATCAGGTATTATTAAAATAGGCTGTGGCAAACATCCTTTTTAAAATTTTGCTAGCCAATTTGTAATTCAGGATGTGTTTATTGCATGTATTGAGAATCTGAAATTGGAGAACAATCATTCTCAAAAAAATCCCTGCCCACCATTACATTCAGATTAACAGATTAACACATTAACACAGTTGGAAGGGACTTTGTAGGTCATCTAGTCCAACCCCCCACCCAAACAGAAGACCCTACACCATTTCTGACAGATGGCAGCCCAGTCTGTTCTTGAAAGCCTCCAATGATGAAACTCCCACAACTTCCAAAGGCAACTTCTGTTCCATTGGTTGATTGTTCCCACTGTCAGAAAATTCCTCCTTATTTCTAGGTTAAATCTCTCCTTGTTCAGTTTCCATCCATTATTCCTTGTCTGGCCTTCAGATGCTTTGGAAAATAGGCTGACCCCCTCCTCTCTGTGGCAGCCCCTCAGCTATTGGAGCTAATGGAGCTGATTGTATCACATGTTTTCTCACAAATACAACATCACTTTGCAGCTAGCTGCAGTACAGACTGGCTTTCTGTGCTAGGCAGACTTCCTTTTGCTCCTCTTGATTCCTGGGCAATCAAATCTCAACCTGTGATTGACCATCTCAGCTTTTGTTGCCATTCCATTGCTGACATTTTATTTGACTCAACTGCTTCTTCAGTTGTGGAGATATAATCACAGCAATCAATTACTCTTTGGTAAGATCTTAAAAGCTATTGATTCAATGAGCCATTACTCAGGCAGCTTATTGGTAGAAATCCAAAGCAAGTAATCCAAGGCTCAAAATTTAGACTTGTGTAGATTTTCCCCAAGTGTAACCTTGGCGCCTGTACGTTTATGTAGACCTTTTTTCCTTTAAAAAATACTGTACCCTTATTTGCAATATAAGAGTGTCTGAGCATATGTATCCCCCATCACATACATGTATTATAAAGAAGACTAAGAGGTAAATTTTAAGAAAATCTGAAATTAATATCTGCATAATGGGTTTCTGTATAGGCACTGTATGTGTATATTAAAGGTTGCCTGAATATACTATTAAATCATTATTGAAATTGCTTTCAACTCAACAGGGAGTGGTTGGCTTCATTTAAGTGATTCTCCTGGTTTACTGTAACTTGTTCCAAACTTTGGATGGTTTGTTTTGTTTTATTTTTTTAAATGGAGAAAAAAAAGAGATGAGCAGCAAACATCATACTTCATTTTATTATCTACTGTTGGCTTCCCTGGAATGCATTTACAACAAAACAGGATAAACTTTTTTTTTCCCTCAGAGATCAGGCAAAGTTTATAAACTGTGTTTTGGATGAAAGAAAACCATCACTGATGTGTTTTTATAAATAGTTTTAATGATGTTTTAATACCCATGGCCTGTGTCCTGGAATCTTGCAGATATCTGAACTTTAATACTAAGCCTGGAATATATTTACATTCTTCTGTTGCCTAGTCTATTTATTGCTGTGCTGGTCAGCAATTTTCAGGAGGTGATTCACTTTTGTGCCTCATTGTGAACACTTTTGAAACCTCCTGAAAACTTTTGAGGACTACTTTATAGGCAACATACTGCCCAGGGCACTATGGCATCCTTGCCTCTTTCAAATAGCCTCTGCTGGACTTCAAATTATTGTTAAAATTTATTTGCTGTCCACCTCATGGTTCAAGGCAACTCCGAGTGGCTTACAAATTCACTAATTATTATTTATTGCTTATACAAATGTTAAAAGTACATATGCCTAAAGTCTTATGAAATAGCTATCCTTCACATTAAGTTTTGACAGTTGTCTAAAAGTTTGGCCATTTAAAAAATATTTGTTTCTATTTTCATAACTACATCAGAGGCCTCTTGCAGAGGTTTCACAAAGTATGACAGGTCGACAGCCCTTCAGCTATTTAAAGAATCATTCGTTTCTTTGCAAGAATAAATGCACTCAGTTTCCTCAATCCTTCTTCATAAAAAAGGTTTATAAAATCCTGCGATTGAGCAAGATTGCAATTGCATTTTTTTACAGCCACAATGCATTTGCGACCCACATTCAGTTTATGATCAACTACAGTCCCAAGGTGCTTTTCATTAGTAGCGTGAGGAAGGTAGATATCTCCCATCCTATATCTGCGTACTTGATTTCTGTTTGCTAAATTAAGATCTTTTCATTTATCATTTTTAAATTATAATCTCTAATGCAGTGATGGCTAACCTTTCCGTCCTCGCGTGCCAAAAGTGTGCATGTGCGCATGAGTGCGCATGCACACGTGCCAACACCCATAAGGCAATGCACATGCCTCCCACGCACTCTGCGCATGCGTGCACAACTCCTCGCATGCACGCCACATGTCTCTGCACATGTGCGCGTGACCCCCTGCATGCCCCACACCTTTCTGTGCATGCACTTGTGTCTCCCGCGTGCCCCCCACCCCCCGCACATGCATGGCAGCTACCCGACGATTAGCTGGCTGGCAGGCGGCAGGCGTGTATGCACAGTGAGGCTCTTCTGGGCAACCTCTCATGTGCCAGCGAATATGGCTGTGTGTGCCACTTCCAGCATGCATGCCATAGGTTCACCATCACAGCTCTAATGTATCAAGATTATTTTAAATTTTATTTAGATACAGGTAGTCCTCGACTTACGATCCCCACTGAGCCCAAAATTTCTGTTGCTAAGCGAGGCATTTGTTAAATGAGTTCTGGCCCCATTTTACAACCTTTCTTGCCACCGTTGTTAAGTGAATACCTGCAGTCATTCATTTAGTAACATGGTTGTTAAGTGAATCCAGCCTCCCCATTAACTTACCATAGCAAAAGAAAGCAAAGATAAAAACAATACCAATAGCTGTCTTGGGAGCAATCCCAAAACTTCAACGCATTTGAACACCGTTGGCATTGACAAAATCACCAGCAGTCAATTGCAAAAAACACTTCACTTGGAAAAGCTTACATCCTGCAACAATACTTTTAATATGATTAAGCAACATCTGCGTATCCCAAGTCCTTGAGAAGGACTTGATAGGTGGATAAAAATGTCAAAGCCAGTCTAAATATCTGGCTGAGTGTGTGACCAGTGATACAATTACTAATGATACCACTGGGGTTGATAAAATTAGCATCAATTGCAAAAGGCAGCTTTACTTTATTGACTTTATTTAAAAGCATAATTGTTTTTTTAGCCTTCTTGTATGCTTGCCCGCAATCATTTGTTTGTGAAATAGGTAGCTATGACGAATGAATGAATGATCAGTTAAGATAATTTATTAATACAGGTAGTCCTTGTCTTAGAACCACAATGGAGTCAAAATTTCTGTTGTTAAGTGAGACATTTATTAAGTGAATCACTGCAATTGATAGGTTCATAACCTGGTTATTAAGTGAATCTGGCTTCCCCATTGACTTTGCTTGTCAGAAGGTCAGAAAAGGTGATCGCATCAGTTTGGGACACAGAAACAGTCATAAGTATGAACCAGTTGCCAAGCATCTGAATTTTGATCACATGATCACTCCTTATCACCCATCCCCTCCCATTTGTGACTGTATGACTGTAACTTTGTCGCTTGTCCTTATGATTTATATTGACTGTTTCCTAGTATGATTTGATTGCTTATTGTACCGTATGACTATCATTAAGTGTTGTACCTTATGATATTCTAAAAAGAGAGAGAGAGAGTATTTGCACCAAGACAAATTCCTTGTGTATCCAACCACACTTGGCCACACTTGGAATTCTATGATCGTGGGGAGGCTGCACAGCTTGTAACTGTCAAAAAAGATCATATCCCGTTTTCAGTGTGGTTGTAACTTTGAACAGTCACTAAATGAACAGTTATAATCGAGGACTACTTGTCTTGAAGATCCATCATTTCATGAGTAGAATTGGTATCTACAAAACTGCAGTCTAAATCACTACATTCTGTCTGTTCTTATATGAAATCTAATTTTACTCCAGAATGCTTGTAGAATGTAAACTTCCAATGGGAAGTTGGCTTTCATAAGCATAATCCTTATCTGTATGAAGATTATCATGACCAGCTACATTCCATTTACTGTGAACAAATTATTAACAAAGAACTCCTTTTTTTCCAGGTTGCTGGAAAACTATTCAAATGTAACTGCTTGGATGATATCATATTCCAAGAACTCAGAAGAAACTAACTTTATAGTTACCTTTGTGCGGATGGTTTTGCTTAGCAAGCAGCCAATTTACAGCTATTTTATCTGGGTTTTTAAAAGCCCCCTTGCCTTTGATTTTTATTTAAAAATATTTCATGTTTGTTTATAGTGAATAAATGTTACTCAAGGTGAGGAAAAGCATTTAATGCCAAATTAAAAGTCTTTTCAGATCTGGGCACATGAAACAGGAGGCCCTCTCAGCTGTTGTTGACACATGATGTGAGGTTGTGTCTTGTTAGATGATGTAATCAGAGATCTTAGCAACATGCCAACTTTTGCATGATGTTTTAGATTAAAGTGGGGGTAAAGACTCCCTAAAATTGAGCTCAACCCTAGATGACTTCATGGATGCATTGAAGATGATTTCTTGACAGCACTATGGAAATGGTTACTCATTTCCTTCTTTAGGGATATTTTCTGGTTTCCTATCTAAACAGATTTCAACCTGTTTAGCTTTTCTGAGATCAGATCCATTCAGTCCTGTTGCCTAGCTAGATTAAAATATCTATCAACATTGCTATTAACACGGCTTGGTTACCATGGCTTGGCTTTCCATTATTGACTGTCTCAGAATGGGAAGGGATAAAGGGCCACCCTGGAAAGAATTTGGGTGGATTGACTCCTCTTATTGCTCTACAATTATTAAAGATAGATTCAATCCAATTTGAACAAAGAGAGAACCAACCTAGAACTAAGGAGAAATTTCCTGACAGTAAGAACAGTCAACCAGTGGAACAACTTGCCTTCAGAAGTTGTACAAGTTGCATCACTGAAGGCTTTTAAGAAGAGATTGGACAGTCATTTGTTTGAAATGGTACAGGGTCTCCTGCTTGAGCAGGGGGCTTGGATTAGAAGACCTCCAAAGTCCCTTCCAATTCTGTTATTCTGTTATCTGTTACTGTCCTTTGCCTACAGCAGGTATGTCCAATCCATTGCCTATGGGCCACATATAGCCCTGGACACAGTGGTGAGATTTTTTTACTACCGGTTCTATGGGTGTGGCTTGGTGGGCATGGCAGGGGAAGGATACTGTAAAATCTCCAGTCAGAAGTGGGATTTGCCGGTTTTCCAAACCACTCAAAATTTCCACTACTGGTTCTCCAGAACTGGTCAGAACCTGCTGAATACCACCTCTGCTTGGACAGTTAGTAATACGGCCTCCACAAATCTTAAGTTTTTAATATCTACATGAAGCTGCTGGGCGAGATCATCCGTGGTTTCGGGGTGAGGTATCATCAATATGCTGATGATACTCAGCTTTACATCTCCACCCCGGGCCACCTCAGTGAGGCCCTCCCCGTGCTGTCCCGGTGCCTGGAGGCGGTGCGGATCTGGATGGGGAGGAACAGGCTCCAGCTCAATCCAGACAAGACTGAGTGGCTGTGCATACCGGCATCTCGGATCCAAGAAATTCCATCTTTGGTCATGGGGGGAGAGGTGTTGCCCCCCATGGATAGGGCGCACAACTTGGGTGTCCTCCTGGATGTACAGCTCAATATGGAGGAGAAGGTGGGAGCCGTCGCCAGGGGGGCCTTTGCCCAGGTTCGCCTGGTGCACCAGTTGCACCCCTACTTGGACCAAGATTCCCTACACATGGTCACTCATACGCTCGTGGCCTCCCATCTCAACTACTGCAATGCTCTCTACCTGGGGCTGCCCTTGTGGACTATGTGGAGGCTTCAGCTGGTGCAAAATGTGGCTGCGCGGGCGGTGATGGGAGTGGCCCGATTCTCTCATGTGACACCCCTCCTGCGCGGTTTGCATTAGTTGCCAGTTGCCCTCCGTGTAAGATTCAAGGTGCTGGTGTTAACCTATAAAGCCCTGCATGGCTTGGGTCCGGGGTACTTGCAGGAGCGCCTCCTACCAGCATTGAGATCCAATCGCCCAGTAAGCTCCCATAGGCAGGCCTCCCTGGGGGTGCCATCGGCCAGGCAATGTCGGTTGGCAGTCCCCCGAGGGAGGGCCTTCTCTGTGGGGGTGCCCACCCTTTGGAACCAACTAACCCTGCAGCTACCTCTGGCCCCTGACCTGCGCTCCTTCCTCCGTGATCTAAAGACCTGGCTGTTTCCACAGGCCGGCCTGGATTGAGCGGGGTTGGGGTTTTTAATTTTGGGATATTTTAATATTTTAGAATGATTTGGATTAGGCAAATTTTGGAATAGTTTTATACTGTGTATATGCTTCTGTGTAAGCCGCCCCGAGTCCCCCCGGAGATGGGGCGGCATATAAATCCAAATATAAATAAATAAATAAATATTATTATGAACATTATTATATGATTTTAGTGATATTTATATACACTAACCACACATTTTATATATGACCCAAGACAATTCCTTTTCACTCAACGTGGCCCAGGCAAACCAAATATGTGGATACCCATGGTCTACTCTACAGACTAAGAAATGTTTAATCCCCTAACTTTCACCCAAAGTTCATGAGGGACAATTTTACATACAGGAAAGCTGCCATTGAAAACAGTCTTTCCCAATTTAGATATGCTAATTGAGATGATGAAAGTTGTAGTCCAAAGTAACCTAAGGAATCTCTTTTAGAGAAGGTAACTTTTAAAGATATCAGGGCAGACACATTCTAAAAATCTGTTTCTATATTTATATATAATTTTTTTAAATGTGTTCATCCAGTACTGGCGGGAATGGACTGGACTGCTAATACAGATAAAATAAAGGTTCAGCCCAGCAAACTGAAGAATTATTTCACCAAAATTAGACCAGAGATTTCTAGATCTTTGAGGGGGTATATTTCCTCCATAATATAAACATGATTTATGAAGCCTACAAGCACAAGTGGTATTGATGGTCATCACCTCTGAAGAAGACATGAAAAACAGATCTTTTAATATTTGCATTAGCCATGTAAACAATACCTTTATGTATATGTGAAATTCTTATTCTCTGAGAAATAAAATGTTTGCAAAAACACATATCGTATAAAAAAGATGAATGAATGGCTATAAATATAAATATAAATACCATATATACCATATAAAATCATGTCTGGTGTGGGGGAAAGAGATAGGGAAAAAGGATTTTCTTCTTCTGTTAGACTGTAAATCTTTGGCCTCATAAAGAAATCAGTGGGGTGTAGATCTGGGATAGATAAAAGGTGGAAGTACTTCCCACTATGAATTCTTCTTGCAGACTTTACTATTGTACTCATAAATTGAGGCGATGGCTTTAGAAAGGCTTACCTTTTTTAATTTGGTGCCGCCAAATGTGTTGAATCTGGAACTTGTAATCGACATAACCGGGGGGCATCAGATT
This sequence comes from Naja naja, assembly GCA_009733165.1. NCBI lineage: Eukaryota > Metazoa > Chordata > Lepidosauria > Squamata > Elapidae > Naja > Naja naja. Next base: position 347,141,230 of record CM019148.1, on the reverse strand, counting down.
GGGGAAAATATGGCAAATTCAAAGAAAGCAAGAAAGCTTATTAACAGCTTTAGCAAGGTTAATCTCGGAATAACAGCACAGGACAGAATAACAGCATTGGAAGAGACCTTACAAGTCTTCTAGTCCAATCCCCTGCTCAGTCAGGAAGTCCTATACAGGAGTGGGATTCTACCAGTTCGCACCTATTCGCTAGAACTGGTTGTTAACATTCTAAGCAGTTCGGAGAACCGGTTGTTAGAAGAAATTACTGGCCTAATCCTGTAAGGAAGGCAGGAAGGAAACATTCTGGTGTTGCTTACAGAAACTGCCTCTCCATTAACCCTTATTACATTCTTGGCAGGACTAGACTTCCTGTCTCAGGAACGTCTCTGGAGTTTTTTCCCCCTCCTTTGCTGCTACTTTGCTTGTGTGGAGTGACCCTTCAAAGTTACAGTGGCACTGAAAAAAGTGACTTATAACCGTTTTTCACACTTACAACTGTTGCAGCATCCCCACAGTCATGAGAGGCCAGGCGAGGAGATGCGTGCCTTGATGTGAGTGATATTGAGTTGGCCACGCCCAGCCAATAACATGACCACCAAGCCATGCCCACCAACTAAGCCACGCCCACAGAACCGGTTGTTAAAAAATTTGAATCCCACCCCTGGTCCTATACCATTTCAGACAAATGGTTGTGCAATCTCTTCTTAAAAACTTCCAACTTCTGGAGGCAAGTCATCCCACTGATTAATTAATCTCCAATAAGTTATTGTGAGATTTCGGTATACAGCATTTCTGGATCCCAAAAGTCGGTGCAGAAAGTTTTCATGGATTCTCTTGGATCCAGAATGCGGAGCTAAAGGGATTGTTATTTAGTCTGGTCCAGTGCATTCTTAAGGGAACACTAGATTGTGCGTGCAAGTAGGATGAATAGACAGCTGCTGTGGCAGATTTCTCAGAAGTATTTGGCTGAGTGCTATTGGAAACAAGTTACAGTACATGTTTTAGATGATTTTAGGAATCAGTTCTTAGCAAGAAAATAGCCTGTGGTGTGCAAATTTCACATAGCATTCTTTTGCAAGCAAGGATCTAGGAAAATATAGTGAAATAACCTAAGTTTTTTGTTAAAACATAGGCATTCTGTTACTCTGTATTGCCTATGACTTTTCTGCTTCTTTTTTACCCACAGAAAGCATGCATACAAATACAGTCCCACACAGCTCCTACAGGAAGATCCAAATAAATGAAATAATATAAATCGTTTTTCATAATTACTTCGTGTTTGTTTCTCTTTTTTTTTTAAAAAAAAGCTAAACAATATAGACATAATATCGGCTGTAAAAAAGCCCTTTGTGGAAGTAGAAGTTGTCAAGCTAATGAGACAGATAAGATCATTTTGGCGAAGAAAGTAGCTGCAAGAGGAAATGTATATTGTTCTAAGCCTCAATTAATTTAATCCAGTCTATCACCAGAAACAAATGATTGTGTCAGACAAAACAAAGGCTCAGCAAAAGGTTGGGGAGAAGAGGGAGGAAAATGAAAGGAGGGGGAGCACAAAGTTAATGACTCCCGATTAGCAGTTCAAAGCCCATCTGTTTATTTAGGCTATTCACAGAGATCCATTTCTCCCAAAATAGGATATGAATAATTGACGATTGGTTCCTGTCATGCTTTTGATAATGGTCAGCTGATGCCAGGCAAGAGAGCTGATAGGCAATACGCTTTGTGTATTTGGAAAAGCAGGAGGCAAGGAGACTTTTGAGAAAATGTCAGTGTAAATTAGTGCCATGCAGAAAAATATTCCCATATTTTTCCCTCTCAGTCTCTCATTCATATTTTGGAAAGAGAAATTGCTTTTAAGGTTTATTCAAAGAAGGAGATATGTTCAGAGAAGCATGCCTGTCATATTGGGAATGAGATCTTCATCTATTTAATCATGGTGGCCATGGAATAGTATATCATCACTACAATCATTTACAGCATCCCATTAATCAATTAAGTCTCAGAAAAGATCAAAATGTTTATTCATTTATTAGATTTTTATCCCATCTTTATTATTTAATAAGTACTGTAATTCAAGGTGGCGAACAAACAATATTTTTTCCTTCCCCTATTTTCCCCAAAGCAACAACCCTGTGAGGTGGATTAGGCTGAAAGAGAGTGACTGGCCCAAAGTCACCCAGCCAACTTTCATGTCTAAGTCTCCTAGCTTCTGGTCCAGCATCTTAACCACTAGACCAAGCTGTCCTCATGTCCTTCTTCAGGGACTAGGGGTATTATCTAAATTAGGCAACAATTCAATAACAATTTTTTCTGCTTCTTAGACCTTCAAAATAAGAAATGTCAAAATAGGAACTGATTAGAACACATTTTTTAAAAAGCTGTATTAGTTCAACCAAGATTTAAAAACACTGTGAGTCACAATTTTAATGATAAGGCAGGCTTTTCAATTTATGTGGTGCCATAAATTACTAAACATTTAAATAAGACTGATCCTTTCACATCATCTTGATATCACAAATTCAGGAAGGTGCTCAACTTAATGTAACTTAATGAACATTCAATGGAAACCCTTAAGAAATGCAGTTATATTGGAAAATCGTCTTCCATATAAAGATTTTCTTTTGAGATGGATGGCATTTTCCAATAATAAATGGTTGGAAAATGCGGTCCTGGTTGTTTTACTGAGAGCACTGAAGACATAAAGAGAAATAGCTTGATATCCCCCTTGAATGTGGAAGTTGAGTGCATGAATAATGAGATTTTTTTCCTCTTCTTTAATCCTTCCTCCATTTTTAATAGTGCCACAATATAGCATACAAGTTAGAGCATTCAACATTGTTTTAAAGATTTTACTTGTGAAAAGCTATTTACTACCATCCTGAAGTCAACTTTTATTTAGAATTGGGTTGATGCAATAGTTTTGCGCTCAGAGTCCTATGGAACTAAACTGACATGTATGTATGTATAGAGGGGACCCAATCACTTTCTACTCATATACCATAGGTGGGCAGACATGACCGGACAAGGAGTCCCTTGGGTATCCAACTCTTATGCCAGATGAGCTTTATAGGTAAGAATAGTACCATGAATTGCACCCAGAAGCCAAATGGCAGCCACAGCAGCTCTTGTAGCAATGGTGTCACATGGGCATATTGAGAAGCACCAGTTACTGTGTGTGCTGCTGAATTCTGAACTAGCCATAGCTTCCTACTGGTCTTCAAGGGCAGACTGCATTGCAATAATCCAACTGTGATATAACTAGGGCATGAGTGACTGTCTGAAGGGCCTCCCAATGGAGGAAAGGATGCAACTGGCACACAAATTTAACCCGTGCAAAGGCGCTCCTGGCCACAGCTGCCACCCAGCTGCAAGATGAGAAAGACACCCCCGCCATTTATGCCAGTCTTGAATGAGGGAGTGCAGCCCCATTCAAGACCAAAGATGCTGACATCCCCAACCCGGGAGGTCCAAGGCAGCCAGCCAGTCCTCAGTTAGGATTTAGCCAAAAATTATTCTGCCCCACTCAGATCCAAACAGCCTTCAGATACTGGATATATTTGATACTTGACAAATTCACATGTGCCACTCAGGGATGAGATCTAGAGCTGGGTATCATCTGAGTACTGATGATACCACAACTCAAACTCAAAATTACTCACCCAGTAGTTTCATGTAGATGTTGAACAGGAGCAGGGACAGCATCAAACCCTGAAGCACCCCACATGTGAAAAGCTGTGGATGTGGTCTCTCTCCCCATTAACTACTGATGAGAAAGAAGGTGAACCACTGGGGTATTGTGCTTCTCATTTCCAAGTCTTGTAGTCATCCCAGAAGGATACCATAATTGACAGCATCACAAGCTGCCAAGAGATCAAGGTGCAGTAAGGTAGATGCACTACCCCATCCCATTTTCCAACAAAGATAATCAATTAGCATGATCAATATTTTCTCTGTATCATACCTGAAAGGATTCAAATAATCCATTTCCTCCAAGATCCTTTGTAGGTATCATCCAACCACTTTTTCCACAACCTTCTCTAAAACAAAAAGATTAGAAACTGGCCAATAATTCTCCAACAGGGAAGGGTTCAGGAAAGGATAAGGATGTTCTTGCATCAATTACAGAGATAATTTAGAAAGGGATCGGGAAAACTTTAATATAAAAGTTAAATTCTTCACTGGCTGCTTAAATCCTGGGATTTGCAATATAACAGTAATTATAGTTAAGATATAAATATAAAAGATATATTTCTCCCTGCTCTGTCTGGACCACTTGGCAGTCTGGAAAACGCAATTCATGGTCAAGACAAGGTTGCAGCTTTATGTGAGCATGCAAAGTGCTATCAATAAAGGAGAATATTTGTAGTTCAGGGTTGAAAAGAGGGGTCCTTGGTGCTCTCTGAGATTGATTGTTTTCTTGCAGACATTTCATTACCCAAACTCATAACATCATCAGTGCCCTTCACAAAGTTTATCCCTGTCAGATACGGTCAAGATGTTTTCCTCCCTCTGCATGGGTAGGACTGCTTCTCCAGAACAAGAAAAGAGGGAGTATTTGGCATAACTGTAGTGTGTGCAACAAACTGCTTCAGAATGACTGGAAGATGTCCAGCTCTCAGCAGTAATACCTCTGCCACCTCCATTAGTAAGGTAAGCTTTAAAACAGTCTCTAGAGCAGTTCAACCATAGCAACATGCTGGCTGGGAAATTCTAGGTGGTGAAGTCCATACAGCTTAAGGTTGCCAAGATTGAGAAACGCTGCTCTAGAGAAAGTCAGCCTAACTTTTCAAGCATCTTTAGAATAAAGTACAAAACCAGAATCCTTTCTTTGGGTGAAGATTTCTAAAAAGTCGCGTCTTTGAATTAAAATAGCTCATCACTTTTTAAAATGGAAATTTTCAAATTCTTTGGTATACGCATGATTTTACTGGCAGTCATATAGGTTATGGTTTTTGTATTAATATACAGCCTGTTCTTACACTCACAACTCATTTAACTAAGTTGACAAGGAATAGGTTGAAGGAACACCAAAATAGGGTGAATTAATCTAACTTCCAGAAGATTAGATATAACCCTAAACAGAGTCAGTTGTATGTACATTAATTTTATTTTGTATTTATTTATTTGTCAGGCAAGTATTAGATAACAGGTATAAATATAAACATTATTATGAATACATGAAATGGATACAAATAAAAAGAAACATTAGGACAGGGATGGTAGGCACATTGATGCACTTATGCATGCCCACTGCAGACCTCTTAGGAATGGGGTGAGGTCAGCAGTAGACAGTCTAAGGTTAAAGTTTTTGGGGTTTGGGGAAGAAACCACAGAGTCGGGTAGCGTATTCCAGACATTGACCACTCTGTTGCTGAAGTCGTATTTCCTGCAATCAAGTTTGGTGCGGCTTACCTTGAGTTTGTATCTATTGTGTGCTCTTGTATTGTTGTGGTTGAAGCTGAAGTATTCATTGATGGGTAGGACATTGCAATAGATAATTTTATGTACAACACTTAGGTTGGACCAAAGGCAGTGTAGTTCTAGGTTGTCTAGGTCTAAAATTTCAAGTCTGGTAGCATAAGGTATTCTGCTACGAGTAGAGGAGTGGAGAACTCTTCTCGTGAAATATTTCTGGACTTTCTCAGCTGTTTTAATATCTGATATGTAGTGTGGGTTCCAGACTGATGAGCTGTATTCAAGTATTGATCTAGCAAATGTTTTGTATGCTCTAGTTAGTAGTGTGATATTACCAGAGAAAAAGCTATGCAGGATTAGGTTAACAACTCTTAGTGCCTTTTTGGCTATGTAGTTACAGTGGGCTCTAGCACGTAGATCATTTGAGATGAGTACTCCAAGGTCAATGACAGAGTTTGGATCATCAACAAGGACTTGACTATTCAGCTTGTATTTTATTTTCTGATTTTTTTTGCCAATATGTAAGACAGAGCATTTATTTGTTGAGATTTGAAGTTGCCATTTGTTTGACCATTCTGATACATAGTCGAGGTCTTTTTGAAGGGTAGCAGTATTGTCTGTGGTGTTGAATAGCTTTACATCATCAGCAAAGAGAACACAGTTGCTCTTAATATGATCACAGAGGTCATTTATGTAGAGTTTGAAGAGAGTTGGTCCTAGAACGCTGCCTTGGGGGACGCCACTGTTGACAGGTACAGAATTTGATAAGACACTCCTAATTTTGACCATTTGTTGTCTGTTTGACAGGAATGCAGCTGTCAGTTGGCAGTTATGCAGGTGTCCGGAAGTACCATAAGATTTTAATGAATTTTAATGAATAAACTAACTTTATGTAGCATTGTGGTAACACCTAAGCCCAACCAAATGGCTCTTTTTGCATATTTAGTCCCCCAAGAAAAAAATCTGGAGAGAAAGAGAGCCTGAAAAAGAAAGCCTTTATGTTACCAATCTCATTGCCAATCCTGACAGTTTACAACTCAACTCCCAAGCTTAGATTGGCTGTAGCTGTCAAGCGATACCACTGTCTGACCAATGGGAAAAGAGGGCTCAACGTGTTATGAAGTTTTGCTAGTACTCCTTTGGCTAGGAGATGTGGTACACTTCCTGGAGAAACTGGATGGAACTGTGCATATCCCATATAGTAATTTTGTTTTTTATCCCTTTGATATAAATGTGAGCTACCAGAATCGTTAATAAGGAAACTTGAGTGTCAGTTAAGCATATTATATGAATAGGCTGGGGAAGATCATCTGTCATTATGGGATAAGATATTATCAGTATGCTGAAGATACTGCGTTGTATCTCTCCAGCCCTGATGAATTAAGGGATTCTGCGGATGTCCTGTACTGGTGCCTGGAGCCTGTAGGTTTCAATTGACTGACTGGCTTTGGATTTTAGGGCCATCTTTGGTTCTGGTTGGGATAGTTCTGTCCCAAATGGACCTTGTATGTAATAAGGAGATCTTTCTGGCAAGGTGGCAGTCATAGCCAGGACAGCCTTGGCGCAACTTTGTATTGTTCACCAGTTGTGAAGCTCTGGATTGCTCATCGTTACGCATGCCCTGGTCACAGTGGTGAGATTCAAATTGTTTTACCACCGGTTCAGTGGGCATGGCTTGGTGGGCGAGGCTTGGTGAGCTGCTTTGCGTATCGCTGGCACGCAGCTTTCCCCACACCAGTTGAGACCTGCAGTGCAAATCAGCTGAAGAGGATAAAGGAGAGAAAAGCGCAGGGGTGATCCAGGGGTGGGAAGGCTGATCCTATGCTTTTCTTTTCTTTTTCCTCTCAGCTGATTCCTCCTCTCAGCTGATTGTCGGCTTTTTTTTTTCCATTTCATTTATTTGGATTTATATGCTGCCCCATCTCCCGAAGGACTCGGAGCGGCTCACATAAAAAGTATAACATACAAATAGTAAAAAAGTATTAAACCCAATCCAAATAAACGATAAAATCCCACATTAAAATGCCCAGTTAAAAAACGCAATCCCACTCAATCCAGGCTGGCCAGCAAAAACAGCCAAGTCTTTAGATCGCAGCAGAAGGAATGCAGGTCAGGGGCCAACCGTAACCCCAGGGGCAGTTGGTTCCACAGGGTGGGAGCTCCCACAGAGAAGGCCCTCTCCCTGGGGGCTGCCAACCGACATTGTCTGGCCGACGGCACCCCAAGGAGGCCCTGCCGGTGGGAGCACACCAGGCGATTGGAGCTTGATGGTGGCAGAAGATGCTCCTGCAAGTACCCCAGACCCAAGCCATGTAGGACTTTATAGGTCAACCCCAGCACCTTGAATCTTACACGGAGGGCAACCAGCAACCAATGCAGATCGCGCAGGAGGGGTGTAATATGGGAGTATCGGGACACTCCCATCACAACCCGCATGGCTGCATTTTGTACCAGTTGAAGCCTCCGTATAGTCTGCAAGGGCAGCCCTATGTAGAGAGCATTGCAGTAGTTGAGATGGGAAGCGACGAGAGCATGGGTAACCGTGCGTAGGGCACCTCGGTCCAGATAGGGGCGCAACTGGCGCACCAGGCGAACCTGGGCAAATGCCACTGGTAGCATACCACCACTGCCTGGTCACCTCCTGAATGGACTACTGTAAGGCATTCCACATGAAGAACATTCAGAAGCTTCAACTTGTACAAAATGTCGTGACACAAGGAATTATGTGTGTCTCTAGGTAGATATATGTTGCACATCTGCTCTGTGAACCTTGTCCATTGCCAGTTTCTTCCAGATCTAATTCAAGGTGATGGTTTTGACTTTTAAAGGGCCATATGGCATAGGCCAGGTTACTTGATGGACCACCTCTTCTCTCTTACATCTACCCATGCTATTAGGAGAGACATTTTGGAAGTTCCATCAGTCAAAATTCCATCTGACAGAATCCAGAAGTTAAGCCTTTTCCATTGTACTAGCTGCCCTCTGGAACATCATCCCTCTAAGGTAAGGTTGGCCCAAACCCTTATTGCCTTCTAGAAAGCCCTTAAAAGATAATTTTAAGCAATTCTGTGGGTCTCACGGTAGTAGGGAACCTGCACATCAGTTGTAAGTGTCTTTCTTCTCTTGCCTTGTTGATTCATTTTTATCGTATTTAATGAGTTTGTAAAACGATTTAATTCCTAGTTCCATTGCATGTCACCCAGAGTCACTTCATATAAGATGGGCAGCCATATAAATTGGACAAATAAATAAATAGATTCAATTAGTTCTTCCTGGAGACATCCATAGGGGAAGGACAGGAAAATTGAGATGCAGACGTAACCAACAATCCAAAATACCACAGAAATAATGCAAGGATACTGATTTTCTGATATTAAAAGAGACTAGGACTTTTCAGAGCTTATCAAATGTAATAAAATATGGTTATTGGATTACACAAAATTCTCATTACAAAACGTGATTCATCCAAAGCCCTACATATTTCAGACTGGTTGCAAAAAAAATTAAGGATAAGAGGTTGTAAGGTAATAAATAAATCATAAAATTTATCCTAAATTCTAAGCTGTACTTTGATAACAGACTTCAAGAGTTCTTAATCTCTTTTGGGCCATGAACTCCTTGAACATCTGGTGAAACCTACAATCTCCTTCTAAGAAAAATGCAATATTATTCTATATGTTTATTAATCTATTAAATCAATAACAAAATGCCCTTCTTAAGGACACAATAATTTCAGGTAGTGAGATTTACTAAAATGAACGAATAATCCAGGAGTCTAGAGACCATAAATTGTTGTCTACAACCGTTATTGAAGGAAAAGCTAAATTTCATTGAAGTTGAGTAATAAAGTAATTTATAGCTCTGCTCAAGTTCATGGACCTTCTGAAATCTCTTCATGGACCCAGGTTTAAGAAACCCTGGCAAAGCTGAAACAGCATGGGATCCCTGAAACTTCAGGGATTATAGAGCTATAAATTTAAAATCTGATAAGTTTTGAATCTCCAGTAAAAACTTGGCTATATTGCTCTGATCCTTGAGCATTCATTTCTCAGCAACTGCTGTCATATTGTGTTGGATAACCAACAATCTATCCAGATTTCAGTTTCAACATCATCTTGTCTACCCCAGGCAAAATTGTGTCTCCTCAAGTTCATCTGTGAAATCCGGAATTGTGAAAAGAAGCACATAGTGAAACCAAAGGGATGTTTCTTGCACAAAACAAGGATCCAAATGTACAAATGCTTTTGTGGTGCAAGTTGGAACAGTGCTTTATCTTAGAGCAAAAGCAGAAAGCATAGCATAAAAAACAGCACAACAAAGTGTTATATAGTTTGACCTCCCCTAATTTGTTGCCTTTGGCTGCATTGGGAGATTTCCCAACTTGTATGACCCAAGCCTGTAACGACTAGGGAATTTGGCACCCCTAATCTAGAGGGTGCCAAGTTCAAGTGGGAATGGGATGATCCTTTTTGATATACTGTTAGCTCTGTAATCTAAAGTCCTTGCTTAACGACTGGTTGTTTTATGGGCATTGGAAGTTGAAATAGCCACAGAATAGGTGCTGTATGATCTGTAACGCACCTGCAGCCATTGTAAATAATTGCACTGCCCCCTCCCCAGGGTCACATGACCACATGTTGAATGGTTCAGCTTTATGACTGGTCATGGCATTCAGAGGTCAAGTGATAACAATGGGGGGGGAAATGCCCATTCAAATGAGAGGGTTGGTTTAATAACCCCGGTATTTGCTTGATCACTGGGGAAAAGGCCAGAAAATTACTTTCAGTCACATGGATGCCTTGATTTACAGCCTCGATTATTTATGAATGGTTGCAGGGACTGGGCATGGCTAGTCTAGTGAAGAGAAGGACCAGGGGAGACATGATAGCAGTCTTCCAATTTTTGAGGGGCTGCCATAGAGAGGAGGGGGTCAAGCTATTTTCTAAAGCACCTGTAAGCCAGACAAGGAATAATGGATGGAAACTGAACAAGGAGAGATTTAACCTGGAAATAAGGAGAAACTTTCTGACAGTGAGAACAATCAACCAATGGAACAGCTTGCCCTCGGAAGTTGTGGGAGCGTCATCACTTGAGACCTTCAAGAAGAGATTGGACTGCCATTTGTCAGAAATGCTTGGGCAGGTGGTTGGACTAGATGACCTATAAGGTCCCTTCCAACTGTGATTATCTGTTATCTGTTATCTGACATGACTATAATTCTGGGCTCAATTAAGGTCATAAGTCAATACTACCAGTATGCCTTAGACTTTTGTCAACTGCTGTGTCAATTGCCTAGTGCAAAGAGATGAAACAGTTGACTCTTAGGAATAAATATAGGTAGTTCATTTAGTGACTGTTCAAAGTTTAAAACAGCACTGAAAAAGGTGATTTATGACCATTTTTCACACTTGTGACCATATTTATGACCATTGCTGTGTCCCAAGGTCATGTGATCACCTTTTGCAACCTTTTGACAAACCAAATCAATGAATGGGAAAGCCAGATTCACTTAACTGCGTTACCAATATATCAACTGCAGTGATTCATTTAACAAATGTGGCAAGAAAGATTGTAAACTGGGGCAGATTTTACTTAACAAATGTCTCACTTAACAACAGAAATTTCACACTCAGTTGTGGTTATAAGTTGAGGACTACCTGTAATGCAAGAAAGGTACTAGCAGAAACCAGGTCAGAATGGATTTTTTTCCCCTTAATAATCCAAAAGAAAAAAAAAGATCAGTAACCTCCATTAGGATCATCTATAACTGGGATTCTCAGCTTGCTATTCAAGGTTGCCAAATGATGGGGCCAGTGGTGGGATTCAAATAATGCAACGATCAGTTCTCTGCCCTAATGACTGGGTGGGTAGGCATGGCTGAAAGGTCATGTGACTGGGTGGGCGTGGCCAACTCGACATCACTCATGTTGAGAGGTGCCTCATTTTGCCCTGCCTCTCCTCTCCTTGCCCTGCCTGTCCCTGTCCCTCCCAACCACTTCTCATGACATTGGGTGGCTGGGCAAGTGGCCAGGCGTCAAGGCAAGGAGTAGATAGGAGGGGAGAGGAGGGGCAAGGCAGGGCCGGGCCTGCTATTCAGCCAGTTCTCCAAACTGCACAAAAAGTTAGCTACCGGTTCTCCTGAACCAGTGCGAATCTGTTGAATCCTGACCTTCAATCCTTCCGTCGCAACCTGAAGACATGGCTCTTCCAGCAGGCTGACCTGGACTGAGGGGGGTGGTCTTATTGGCTTTTACTGGTTTTATTGTGTATTGTGGGTTTTAAATTTTGTTGGGATTTAATACTTTTTAATAATTTTAATTTTTGTATTCTATCTTTTTTTATAGTTGTGAGCCGCCCTGAGTCCTTTGGGAGAGAGGGCACCATATAAATCCCATCATAAATAAATAAATAAATAAATAAATAAAATCCTACCACTGCATGGGGCTTAGTAGTTTTCAGAATCCTGGCTCCATCTGTCTTTGGCAGTAATTGATTTGTAAATATGGACAGCTAGTTGGCTGTGAAGCAGAACTTCAATCCTCAGTGTCCCAAATGGGCTTCCCATTTTCTGGCATCTCATCTCAGCTTTCTTAGAAGATAAGGTTGCAATCATACATTTCATTTGGAAGTGCATCTTCTTATATAGAAAAAGGGTGAAGTGAAAAAGGGATAGTAGAGAATTTCTCCTGAGGGGCCAGACAAAAACCTGATGAGATGCCAGAAAATATTCTGGTAAATCAGTGCTTTGTAATTTATTGTGTCCCCTTCCCCAGCAGCCATTTTCCAACATTCCAACATGTTCCCCAGGGGTGGGCCTCAAATATTTTAGCAAAGAGTTCTCTGTCTGGTTGCTGGGTGGCCGTGACCATGGTGGGCGTGGCCTAGTTGGCCTCTTGCACCATGGCGGATGGAAGTTTTTGCCCTCCCTGGGCTCCGAAGGCTTTCCTCAAGCCTTTGGGAGGGCAAAAACAGCCTGCTCGGTCTCCGGAGGCTCTCTGGAAACCGGAAACAGGCCCATTTCCAGCCTTCACGAACTTCTGGGAGGCCCATTTTTCACCCTCCCCAAGCCTCCGTGCATGCCCTGCCCTTACTTGCATCCAAAACGGGCCACGTGGGGACTCCTAGGAGGGGCAGGTGGGGTGGGTGGGGCCAGTCAGGAGTGGGATTTGCAGGTTCTCCGAACTGCACAGAATCTTAGCTAGGGGCTCTCCCGAAACCGCTGTGAACCCCCAACACCCCACCCCTGATGTTCACCCAAATACAAATGTGTTCATCAGTTCACAAAAGTTGTGATATCCTGGTTAATGAAAGGAAAAAATTGTGTGCTCTTTTTTCCCCTTCTCCTTCCTTTTAGCCTCCATTCTCTTCCTAGTTTAGCCATTGTTGCAGGAATGCATTGGGGTTTTTTTTCTCCTTTTTTCTGAAAAGGCGTATGATCTATATCTCTCTGTGTTCCTCATTCAGCCTTGTCCTGACACTCTGCCAATGATGGGATTCAAAAAAAATTTACGACCGGTTCTGTGGGCGTGGCTTGGTGGGCGTGGCAGGGTAAAGGATACTGTAAAATCTCCAGTCAGAGGTGGCATCTGCCAGTTCTCCGAACTACTCAAAATTTTTGCTACCGGTTCTCCAGAACTGGTCAGAACGAGGGGTGGGATTCTACCGGTTCTGTCCACTTCCATAGAACTGGTTGCTCTGAAAAGCAACAAACAGAGAGCATATATAGAACCGGTTCTATGTTTGCTGCTGTTTTGGCCCACTGCCCGCCCGGGCTCTTACCTGACCTTTATTTCCTGCATTTTCAACCGCAGCTGCTTTGTGCGACACAGCTGCGGTTGAAAAAGCAGGAAAAAAGTGCTTTTTCAACCTCTGCACATCCACACGCAGCGCTGCTCAGCTGTCCAGGCAGCTAGATGACGACGATATGCACACGCACGCAGCAAAATCACCAAACTGGTAGTTGCACCAGTCAGATCCCAGCCCTGGTCACAACCTGCTGAATACCACCTCTGCCCTCCGGTCTCTGCTGCTACATCTGCCCAGTGATTTCAGAGCATTGGGCAGGTCGAGTGTGTTTACAAGAGCCAGAATATTCTTGCAGATGCAGAATACCCAATAACCATTTCTATAATAGGTGAGGAATAAAGAAAGAGATGGCTAACAGAGGGCCATCGAGTCAAGAAGATTAATGGTAAACCTCTAAGCCATCCCCCTGCAGGAAGGGTGCTTCCAATAAAGAGATTCCTGTTTAAGTCATACTGGATCCTTTTCACTAATGCATCTTCCAGAATTACATTCCTCATCTATTTCTATGAAATGCAAACACAGAGATAGATGCAAAGGCCAAAGCAGATGGATCAGCTCAACACAAATCAATTTCACTTGTGGTCATTGTAAGCTTTCTGTCTTTTCACTTTTCACTTGTAGCCCAGGATACAATACCTACTTTGGAGAACTTGAAGAATATTACAGCTGTATCTCTTCAGGCAGCCTCTCTGTCTGTGCTAACTTAAACCCTTCACAGATTAACACAAGAGTTCCCAAACTTGGCATTGAATTGTGGAATTCAACTCCCAGAATTCTCCAGTCAGCTGGCTGGAGAATTCTGGGAATTGAAGCAGAGGTAGTATTCAGCAGGTTCTGAACAGTTCTGGAGAACCGGTAGTGGAAATTTTGAGTAGTTCGGAGAACTGGCAAATACCACCTCTGACTGGCCTTGCCCCCATCTATTCTCTGCCTCCTGAGTCCCAGCTGATCGGCTGGGTCTTCTTTTGTTGCCCTGCACAGGAGAATGGAGCTGGAAAGCAGGTTAGTGGGGTGAGGAGGGAATGGGATTTTGCAGTAACCTTCCCCCAGGAGTGGGGAGGGTATGGGGATTTCAGAGTATCCTTCCCCTGCCACGCCCACCAAGCCATGCCCACCAAACCGGTAGTAAAAAAATTTGAATCCCACCACTGAGTTGAACTCCACAAGTCTTAAAGTTGCCAAGTTTGAAGACCTCTGGATTAACGTCTCCTTGATATTTTGCAAGGAACCTTCTGTCTTTCAGAAATTTATTTTTTAAAAAAATCACATCTCTAAAATTAGGAACTTCGTGGAGATTCCTCATATCATGTGAATACTTTGACTTACAAATGGAAAGTTAGTGATGGAAGATTCCACATAAATGCCAACTTCAGTGCATCACACATTATTTAAAAGAAATGAGCAACAGGTCATGTGACTCACAACCTCCAATCAGCAGTTTTGAATGCATTGCTTTGCTTTGTTGAAGGAAGCAGGCTTCTGAGCCAAGGAGAAGTTTGTTTTCAGCTAAGGAAAGCCACCAGAAGAGGTGAGGTAGAAAGCATCATAGCAAGAAGTGTGTTAATCCCATTCTTCATGGAGGCAGTGAGTTCTGCTTCCACAATATGAAGCATCTCATTCCATTAATTATCAAATCCTATCATATAAATACCACAGGTTTGAAGAGAGCCACTCAAAGAATACTACTGCCTGACTTGAAGAATAAGTTTGCCACCCTACCCTTCCATTTCAGGAGTCTCCAACCTTGGCAACTTTAAGACTTGTGGACTTCAACTCCCAGAATTCCTCAGCCAGCCATGCTGAGGAATTCTGGGACTTGAAGTCCACAAGTCTTAATGTTGGTAAGGTTGGAGACCCCTGCCTTTCATATACGTATGTAAACTAGTTGTACTTTCTTTCAGCTTCAACAATGTTCTCCATTACAATGAAAAGATAATACTGCTGATCTCAGCAGTAACAGCACCTGGCCAACTTTGACTGAACTTAGAAGCCAAGCAAAGTTACTTCTGGTTAGTACTTCAGTGGAATGCCACCAGGGAATTCAAGAACTGCATGGATGAAGAAGTTGAAAAATATCCCAGAAGAACCACTGCCATATTGCTGCCAACACTGCCATAATCATGTAATTCATGTAATCATTTCATGTAATCATCATGTAATCAATTCATTCATGTAATCAGCCAGACCTGGGCTCAGTTTGAGAACACCTCTACTCTGAATGTAGCTTAAGGGATAGCAGTTAGACTTATATAGTGCTTCATAGTGCTTAACAGCATTCTCTATGTGGTTTACCAAGTCAGCATATTGCCCCCAACAATCTGGGTCTTCATTTTACCGGCCTTAGAAGGATGAAAACTGAGTCAACCTTGAACAGTTCAGGATCGAACTCCTGGCAGTGGGCTTAGTTAGCCTGCAATACTGCATTCTAACCGCTGCGCCACCACAGCTCTTGTTAGGAGTTCATAATCGTGATGTCTTCTACCTCATCCTCTACTATTCTTCCAGTCCCAAAAAATAGAACATGGCGGAGAAAAGCATAACAGGTGTTTTATTATTTTTTGGATAAACAAATAATAAATAGCTGGTTTCTTCCAAATCTCAATTCTGACATTAGGATCCTATTATACATTTGATTATATCACCTAATAAGAAATGGATATGTCCAATGGGTCCTCATTTTACCGACCTTTAGTATTTTAAATATCTAAAGTCAGAAACCTTCATAATTTAATAAATGAATATATTACAAATATCTGCAAAGTTGTTAGACATAGAAAATCACTCATTAGATGTGTCACTGATAATCCTGATGAGATACAAAATCCTCAATGCTAGTGAGTACCTTAGTTCTCATAGAGGACATTTGTTTTGTGCATACTCAAACACCTTTTGCCTGGGTGTGTATTTCAAAAGGTTTAACTTTACAACAATCTTCAATTTGTGCATGATTTTTTTATCTGAAGATCGCTTGCACAGATAGATTTGGGGAGGCAAATACAGCATTTCCAATGGATTAAACTTAATTCAAACTGTAGTGTCTCAACCGCGAATATATTCTGCATATTGTCAAATTGGAAAATTCTCTGGACATAATTTAATGGCATTTCTTATTAATACTTTAAACCAATGTAGTCTTGAACTCCTTACATTCACATGCTGTGATTCTGCCCATAATGTCAGTTTCTTAAAGAGATTGATTCTACCCCCATCTAGGATGCAGCTATTTTGCTCCTTTCATCTAAGGCACAGGTTAATTGTCTCCCTTCTTGCATGTTGCTCAAAAGACAAAGAGATCTAGTTCCACTTTAGGCATGAAAGCTGGCTGGTGACTTTGAGCCAATCACTCACACTCAGCCCAGCCCACCTCACAGGGTTATTAAAATTGGGAAAGGAGGAGAAGGAAGACATATTTTGTATGTTCATCACCTTCAAGGTAGAGGGTTTTAAAAAAAAAAGATCAAGCAGCACGTTTTAGTAATAATGAAGTCATCAAATGCATTTTCTCAGATGCCTGGTCCTGAAACTTTGACTAGAAGAGTATTAAAAATTTTTTCCCTACTCCAGGCTGTCAAACTCACGGCCCACGGCCCGGAAGTGTCACATGTTGGCCCCGCCCCTGCCTGGTTTAGCAAAGGGGGGGAATCCCAATACATCACATGACAATGCCATAATGATGCGAATTTGACACCCTTGTCCTACTCCATCAAGAAAAGAGTTTCAGTTAATAAGATAGAACCATTGCTGGAACTTTTGCTAGATCACACATCACTTAAGGACTGGAGTCAAGATTTTACAGTGATGTGACCACTTAACAAGAATGCCTTCAGCAACTCAAATGGCTGCTTGTTAAGCATGAATACAAAAACGGTTGTCAATTAAGGATTCATCTAGCCCTGTTTCCATCTTCAACACTTGCCAGTCAAGTGCCTCTGACAAACCTAGATAGGGCATGATGATCATGAGAATCCTATAGTTTATTCCCAGCTTCTGATACTGAAAGGTATTCTGGTTTCTGAGAATGAATGGGTATTCGTTTTAGTAATCTACAGCTGGTGTAGATTTATCTTTCCTCAATTTATCTTAGCCTTCTTAAAAGACAGTGAGCAGCAAAATTAGATGTTCAACAGCAGATACGTGACTGGGAATAAGATCAGTGCCAAGGCTTGTAAAGTGGAGAAAAGAACAATGGAATATGCAATGGGGGAGGAAGATTTGCAAGTAGCATGCATTTTGTCTGGTATCCCTACGTCTCCCATATTGTGCTACTTTTTCCCCCCAGATAGGATTATGGCAGCAAAAAGTAGAGTCATTGCCCCCTCCCTAGCCCCTAAACACACAGGTACACACTGACAATTTTAAAATTATGACCAGGATCTGATAAAGCAAACATCTTCACTCATGGTGCCCTAAATTAATTATGAGGAAGCGAGTGGGACTGTGCCAAGCCCACCCTAAATTTGACATTTATTCCTGCCCTACTTTGAGTACATTTTAGACTAATTAGAATGGGTTTTTGTGAATTTCCACTTGATTGCAAAGCCACATCCCTGGAAGGAAAAGGAATAAAGGTGCAGCAGCTGGTCATATTTAAGCTCAGTGTTGCCTCGTCCCCTTGATCTCAAACACCAGGGAAGGAGAGCTAAGATCCAGCCTCCAGTGCCAAGCCATTAGAGAACATACTCTAATTCCATAATGCAAACCAGAATGACTCCTTAACTGGGCTGAGATGAGAATTTCTGACATAATCCATTTACATGTTTTATGGTAATCACTTCCATCTTTGGGACACATGCAAACAATGCCCCTATTAGACATTGAAGTTTGGCAGAAAGACAGATGTTCAAAACTGCTGGATGCCCAGTAGAATGTGGAGACTGAATAGATGGGAGGGACAGGAGATTATTGCAAGCAGGCAGTGTCCCAAAGCTATTACATAATGTAAAAGAGTTAAGCTCTGTTTTCAGGAGGGCTGTGTCCAAAGCAAAGAACACACATGATCTCTGCCACATCAGACCAAAGTCCACTTAGACCAGAATTCTACTTTGAAAAGTCATCTTGTAGTAATGTCACCATGCTAAGGTTACATTATTATTATTATCAGCTGGAGCAAAACTCTAGACATTATGCTTTTTCCATATCTGCCCAATGTTATTCTGGCAAAATACATCCTGCTGGTTAGCTTGCAACCAGGAAGGAGAGATTGATGTTCCTATAAAGAAACACATGCTTTACAAGCAGGTTCTGAAAGCAAAGGTTATTTCCCATTGTTTATTCTAGAATATAGTGCAAATGAGCATGGGATTTTCATTTAACGACCAAGGCTAAAGAACAGGTGACCAACCCATACCCCCATTTCAGAAACTTTCCATCTCTGTGTCCTGTATGTTATGTGGGTGAGCTTTACTGTGTTTTTCTTCATCTTTCACCTCCTCTTCTTAAAAATCAGTGGATAAACCCACACTTTAAAGAGAAATTCCCTTTGCCCATTTTCTCATCCTCATTGATGAATCTGTATAATCTACCCTGTAAGCCAGCACATTACAAGAAAAACAAAGAGAACCTCATTTTATTTCACATTGAAGCTGGATGTGGAGTAGAAATATCAGATCTGTTGATCAAGCCCCTGAGGACAGATGCTAGAAATCAGTGATGCCTTCGGAAATGGAAAACACACAAAGTAGTGCATGCCTTCCTATAGCTTTAACATAACACAATTAAAAGATAAAACATCACCACTACCCAAAAAGTGGGAAAGTTGAAAAATGTTTGTCAGTAAGCATGATTTAGATATCCAGGTGAGTTTGCAGAGACGTTGTATAATTTCAGCCTTAATTTCTCCTTCTTCTTCCTCCCTAAATCTGGACCAGGCTGACTGGGCAATTCTGAGAGATGAAGGCTATAGATCTGGCAGGTACCCAGGCTGGGAAAGGTTTTCTAAATTAGGGGACCTTGAGCTTTTGTTTTTCCTGTTAGAGGACAAAGCCAGTAAGAACATGTTGTATACTGTTCCTTTCTCTATTATTTTCTCCTGGAAAATGAAAGACAGACCATCACCCCACCAACCTTGGTGAGAAGTCCTACAAATCTTATTAGAACTCTGGCTTCCTTTGAAATGTCTCCAGATATCTACGCTCGAAAGGAATATCCAGATTTTCCTGGAATTTATAATAGCTTCCATTCTGAGAATAACAGTTGTGGAATACCTGAACATTACAGACACATTGTTCAATGAAATGGAGAACAAAACAGCAACTTTATACTGATAACAAATTATTATTTGGGTAGCAGTCCAGGACATTTACTATACCAGAAATCTAGCAAACTGAAGTCAAAGCCTGAAGGCTAAAGATCCATGCATCTTGATGTGCCAACATCCTGACAGAATTAGGAAGTCCATGCCTCTAGGCATATAATCTAGGCATATAATTGCATAAAAAAGGCTTCATTGGGATTTCTATCTAAATAAAGCTAATCAAGGATAGTATGGCATTACATTTTCTTTCTGGTGTCTACCAACACAACACAATTGGAAATAATATTGTTTGTACATGGAGTACAAACAATATTATTTCCAATCCATAGAATCCATAGATTCTATGCTGCAACAAGCTCAAGATGACAATTACAGAGACAGAGTTGCCTTCTCCAGCTCACTGGAATACAGTATCTAATATCCCCACTTGGCATAGCAATCAGCCACTTTGCCTAGGTATGATGGGGATTGTATTGTAATATCAGGAGGGGTAGATTGGAAGAGATTGCCCAGGCTGATGAAGACTATCATACAAAAACAAAAACAGAAAAATTTCTACTAGAACAATTCTTTGGGGATTGATGTGACCATCATTGTGGTTCATCATGTGATAGCTACTCCAACACAACACTTCAGGAGTACCTAGACCAGCCATGGGCAAACTACGGCCCGGGGGCCGGATCCGGCCCGTTTGGCTCTTCTATCCGGCCCGCGGAGCCGAAAGAGCGGAGGGTTCTCTTGCTCTCCCAGAAGGCTATGTGAAGTAATCTAACTTTGAATTTATATTAGTTCACACAAACACTCCATCCATGCTTTTGTTCCAGCCCTCCAGTCCAGTTTCAGAACCCATTGTGGCCCTCGAGTCAAAAAGTTTGCCCACCCCTGACCTAGACAGTACAGAATAATAAAAACAAGCACATATAGGCTGAAAAACAGCTTCTATCCCAGGGCAGTAGCTCTTTTGAATTCTACTGTATACTGCAGTGTTGGTGCAATGTTGGGGTTTTTTGGTTCAATGTGTGAAGGATGCGTGTTTGTGTTTATTTTCATGGCCATGATGTGCACTGAAGATGGTGTTTGATTTCATTGTACGAGGTGCAAGGACAATAAAGTAAACAAAATGAAACAAAACTAATTAGGAGAACTAACCTGTTTCCTAATTATTCATTTTAAACCCAGGTATGTCTTACCATTTGGGAACTAGCTGTGAATGTACAGTGTGCATCATGTTAATATAACAGAAAGAGAACATTTATTACAAAAATAAACAGAGAATAGTCCCATTTTAAGTCTAATATGAGTTCAATCATGCAAATAGTCTTCCAAAGATCTATTGGGTTATTGTGTACATACGCACACGCACACACACACACACGCACACACACAATAACCCAATAGATCTTTATATAAGTTATAAATACACAATAACCCAATAAATACAAAGTTATTGTTGCCTTACCTTTCCACGCTGACCATATTGCTTATTGCTGTGATCAGTTTCAGGGGAGTCTCCAACAATAAGGTTGCATTGAGAAGACACTACAAGATTGAAACGTGACCCATCAGAAGCTAAGTTCAGGAAATTCAAGAACAACGCAAAGGGAAAGATAAAAGCAATTCAACCTATGAAGCATCTCCCCAATGGGCCACTCAGTCGGCTTCCCTCATTCCTTATGGAACAATAGGAGATGCAGGCCATTCACCACTTAAAAGGATAGTAGTGTACCTAACATGGGATTGTGTATCTTTCTGAAATACAAGAGAGGTTTGGGGTACTTGGGATAGACTTTTGGAGAGTTCTACAATTGGGCCATTGTTTGGATGAGAATGGCCATTTCTGTATTCAGTAGGACATGTACATCTCACTGCCCAATGGGAATTGCTGTCAGTATTTCACTTTTATGTTTGCCTCTCCATTGATCGGAAAGGGCCATGGGGTGACTGGAGCCTCCGAAGATGCAAGGCTCATCAGAACCAGACATGTTCATTCATAATAACTTTGCAATGCTTGGGACACCATTGCTGTAAGAAAATCAAAGGTTTATGTCAAAAGGAAGCCATTCGGAAAGTCTTGTGATTTGAGAAGTTTCGACAATTCAGTTTTGTGGGAATGATACGTAGATGAGAATGCCAAAAGTGCGCTTAAGTTCCGGTGTACAAGGAAGACTTAATGAAATCAAGACAGAACATGAAAGGCTCCTGGTTTTCCTCTCCTATCCCTGTCCCCAGCTTTGATCATCATTATGCCAAATTGGAACTCACATAGCAGTCTTTCCTTCAGCAGGGCAGATTCTGAACTTCAGGCAAAACAATGTACTATTTCTATTTTTCTCATATCTTTCTCAACATCCTAATTAAGCTAGAGTTCAAGATACATTAAACTGGAAAAATGTAAATATCTACATTGTCAGTCTCTAATATTTCTAACTGCTAGTTAGGGTAGTGTAACATATATTCTAATTGCTAGTTAGGGTAGTGCAGCATATTCTTGTCTAGAAGGAAGGAAGGAAGGAAGGAAGGAAGGAAGGAAGGAAGGGAGGGAGGGAGGGAGGGAGGGAGGGAGGGAGGAGGGAGGGAGGAAGGAAGGAAAAGAAATAAATTCAGGGCCTGGCATATGACATCCATAGAAAGTAGTATGCTCTGGACCTCCCCTTTAAAGCATAATAAAATCACAATTTTAATTTTAGCTTCATTCAGTGGCGTGGTGGAAAATTAAATGGAGGCCCTTGTTTGAATGCCTTTGATCTTGCTTCTTCTATCAAATAAAGATCATCAACTGACAATATAACATCACCATGGCCATTCTTGGAAGGAGCTGCTATAAATCTTGAGCACTCATGCAGAAATTAGCCTAGGCAAGTACTGTCAGCTACCAAATTGGTAGATAAATCTACCAATTTGGTAGATTTGGAGCCTTTTGGAATTGGGAGCAAGGTTTGAAAAAAGATCCAGCAATAAACCAGTATATCAAATAATTTCACAACTGCATTAGCTGCATCATGAGCATGGAAATCAAATCCTAACCACTTTAAGGAAATAATTAATGCTGCGGCAGACGTTTTGCCATTTTTAAAGCTTTTCTTCCCATGAAAAAGAGGCTTCAGTTTTTCTACCATAATCTCAGAAATTTTGAGCATTCCTTTCCCGTTTCTCTTGATATTGTTTTAGAGATTGATAGAAATGGCAGAAGGTGAAGCCGCTCCTGCTGGTGTTTGTAGTTGCATAAGTTCATCATTCTGAAGACTTTCTGGATGTTCAGGCTTCCCAACAAACATGGAAAAAGCTTCCCAGGAAATTTTTGCATTTTATGGTTTCCAACTGAAATGTGGAAAATTGAAGGATGCAGATAGCTATCAGAATATTTCTCTACCTTAGCAACTTTAAGATGACTTTAAAATTCCCCATTGAGCCTTGCTGGCTGGGAAATTCTGGAAGATGAAGTACACACATCTTAAAGTTGCCAAGGTTAAGGAACATTGAGCTATGGAGAGAATTGTACAATAACATGCAAAATATTCATTCAACCATCTTGATTTTTCATAATTAAATACGGACAAGAATACCACTTCTAAGAATTTTAATGAAATGTCTCCATTTTGTTCTTCTCCTAAGGAACACATGTTAAAGACAAATAATATTTCATGAATATAAGGAAGTGAGATCTTCCCTATTTCCCATCACATGTTCACCTGAGTCATGAAAGGAAACCTTCATGTGAATATTCAGAGCTTCAAATCAATGCCTGGGTCCACTTCAAGGAATCATATGTTCATATGGCTAATAATACTCCGTTCAAGCAGGTTGAAAGACTATTCTCTTCCTTCTAAAGTGTGTTATATGCTAAGCCACATACATGCACTTAAGTCAATAGGCGATGGCACTTTACATAAATATGTGACAGTCTGCTGTTTAGTGCAATAAAAATCTGCCATATGAAATGTGGAAGCAGTTCCAAAAAGCAGATCTCACATTTTTGCCATCGTTAAAGTCAAATTCTGACATGCTGTGATTAAAAACCCAACATCTGTACACATTTAAAATTAAAATATATAGGGATCCTTGTTTGCCTCCCTCTGCACAAATGTTTTACTGCCGACTTGCTCTCTTTAGATATTAAAAACATTACATTATTTTATTTTAGATGTCACAGTATGTTACATATCACCCTTTCACCTTGGATTTTTGGTTCAAATCCAGCTTTTAGCTGAGGAAATAGAAACCATCTGACTGTGTTTGGGAAGCCTCAGCTTGGGGCCTTGCAGACCCTGCGTTCATGCGACAAAAAGCAAACAAGGAGAGATGTAGGCTGCAATCTAAGCATACTTCCTTGGGAGTTAGCCCCATTGAACTCAGTGGAACTTGCATCGAGGGAGGCAGCCATGAAATTCCACTCTTAGACTCTTAAAGTCATATGCCTACAGACACGCATGAGAAAATGAGCGTGCAGAGTATAGATATATACACACACAGAGAGAGAGAAATCTTCAGTAAGGATCTGTTCCAGAAGCAAAATACTATCTCCTGAACTGGACTTAGTTATATCATATTTACATGATATGATATATTTAGTTATACAGTATATTCCACAATATAAAAGCCATGCATACATCATTCACATGAACAGCCTCCATGGGAATAAAGAGAATCAGAACTGCACCTCCTTGCCCCACTTCAATATTTGGGATGGAGCCAAGAGCTACAATCTGACTTTCTTCTCACCCTTGGGGTCTTTCATGTGATTAAAGGGGTAAGAAGCTGCATTTAAACTTAAAATTGCCTAGATGTCTTGCATTGGAAACAAAATGCAAATAATGTAGCCAATCAATTTGTGTTCTGCACACCCAAACCTGACCTCTGCTACTATAGAAGTTACGCCAGATAAACTAATTTGTGTGATTCCTCTTATTTTCCATTATACCCACTAAAAGTGATATGATGAGTTGTAATCATGCTATTTTTGATAGTGTTTTTCCACTGAATTATTAAGAGCTCTTCTTCCTGTTAATAGCAACATTGTCATGCAATCAAATAGATTGGATTCAGCCATGATGATGAAAAAATAATTAAGCTAATTCAGAGTCAGAACGGTGCTTCTATCATTTGACAGGGAAGACTCCCTCATAACTCAATTTCTAGTGATTAAGTGGACATAATCATGATTTTTTTTTGGCAGAAGTATGGGATCTCTTTGCCTTCTTCCAAGAGATGGGTGGGTGGGTGGGTGGGTGGACAGATGGATGAATGGACACACAGATAAACCCTTTTTAATCTGCAGCTCTCATTTCCTGGTGGTTTTTCATCCAAGTATCAACTCTGACCCTGGTTCACTTTTTAAAGATCAATCATGATTAGTTAGATGCTTTCAACTGCTGGGACAATTCTATATTCTCCAGCTGCAAATCAGCCTCCTGAAAGCCAGCGAGTCAGAAGAGCATTCAGGCTACATTAGTACATAAATACATATTTAAAATGTAATAAACAAACTATTGGCTGGCTTTCTGATAGATGTTTATGACTGCAGATCATGATGATTGGTAAGCCTATTGCAGAAATAACATGATCTGACTCATCCTTTCAGCATCAAACAATCCTTTTCAGTGGTCTTATTTAAAAAAGAGACATTTGAATCCATGGAAGCCTTTGCGATGATGTGAAGGAATACGTGAAGAACATGAATCTGTGGCCTTCTCCTTAGATAGTCCATTCATTTAAAAAAAAGGTTCTCTTGATGATGCAGTTATCAAGCAATAGGTGTAGAAGTGTCAGCGAATCCCAAAAGTGTAGGGAATGACCATCTATCATGAATCAACCCTGCTGTGTGCCTGAGGAACATGGTGCTACACATTTCATTATGTAGCTCATACAATAGCCATGATCTCTCCTACCATATGGAAACAATTATTCCCCATTGTCATGCTCTGCATAGGGATCTCAGATCTTCCAAGCAAACCTCTCTTAACTAATTGCATCATATTTATTCAATCCCCTTAAAAACAAAATAAAAGTCAGGAAAGACTGCATTGCTTATAATAAACTCAGCATATTGTATTGTAATCTAAACTGCATAGTTATAAATTGGGAAGGACCGAGAGTTTTGAGTTACGCCCCTTGGCAAACTTTTTTAAAGGATTGCTTAAATAAGTAGTACGGAAACCAGATGTCCTTTGGTAAGAATATCTGAGTAACCCAAATTTTGCTGTCTGGGTACTTTTTCTTCCTGTATCTCTGTTTTTCTCTCCTTTTTAAAAAATAACAAAGTTTGTAAAAAATATGAAAAATTCTTTGGATTTATATCACATTTAGCAGCTGTGAAATAATGGATACAGCTGTTGCTATCTATGGGGAAATGATTGTGGAGGGCATTGCTTCACTAAGCAACTACATACTCTTGCATGAAAATTTGTTGCTTTTCAAGACACAGTTCTGAGGTGGAAGGTCCTTGAGATAAGGTAAAGTGGATGATTGCAAGTATGAATATGAATGGATACGATCCACTGGAAGCCCTAATGAAGTGAATGGGGGGAAATTTATTTATTTATTTATTTATTGGATTTCTAACCCGCCCCATCTCCTGAAGGACTCGGGGTGGCGTTCAGTCATAAAAACAATACAAAATATACAATTAAAAAGAGATTAAATAAGAAACCCAATTAGAAGCTAAAAACAGTAAAACAATCATTTAAAACTCCCATCCCCACCCTCAGCCCAGGTCAGCAAGTTGGAACAACCAGGTTTTTAGGCCCCGGTGAAAATGATTACAAGAAACAATGTTTTAAAGCAAAAACAAAAGATCACATCAATTGAAGTTAATGTCTGTTGAGAGGATAAGTGTGCACTTTAGTGTTGGAGATTTATTTATTTATTTATTTATTAATGAGACTTGTATGCCGCCCCATCTCCGAAGACTCGGGGCAGCTCACAAATAAAACAAAAAAACAATAAATAATTAAAAAAGAATTAAACTAACAAGCCCCATTAAGATACAATTACACAAATACACGATAAAACTATAATAAAAGCCATCCCCAAAGGGTCACAGCCCGGCTTGGTTAAATAACCAAGCCGGGCTGTGACCCTTTGGGGGGGGATGGCTTTTATTTTAAGAATGAAAATTTATAGGTAAGCAGGGAATAAAGTGGGGGACTTTGGGGAGGGAGGCAATTGCAGTTCTAGAAGAAAGGGAGGTTTAGGAGAACCTGAAGACCTTATTGCTGATGGAAGACACTCAAAGGCGTTGGAGTCCACATCATTTTTCACACTACGTACCAATCAACAAACATGACTGTTTTGGAGACATGCCCAAAAGGAGAACCTCTTCTTCAGCATTGGGTTGTCCAAACTGCAAAAGAATAATTTCTGCAATTTTATAAAAGGCAGCTGTGGCATATGTTCCTCTTTATGAGGGAGAAGGTTCCTCATCTCCCACATCTATCCAAGATGGGTTGAAAACATGACATATTGATGCCTTTCCATTTTAAACAGGTTGCCTGCATTTATTGTCTTTCTCTCTCTCTCTCTCTTTCCTCCCCCCTCTTTCTTGTCAATCCCAGAGAATTCATTTCTGACATCAGGAAGGGTGGGGAGAACATTTCCCCTCAGGTGCACGCACATTTCCCCTCAGGTGTACACACATTGCACCATTGGCTTTGAAATGAAAGAGATGAATAGAGAGTATTTTAACTTACTGCACCTCTGTATGGTTTGCCAATTGCACAGTGGCAGATAGGAAAGCATTCCAGAGGGTTAATGTCATTGCCCAGAAGATCATTGGTTGCCCTCTCCCCTCTTTGGAAGAGCTTTATAGCTCCTGCTGCCTTAAGAAGGTTCAAAACATTTTCAAAGATCCATCTCATCCTGGGAACCCCTTTTTTTTAACTGTTACTATCTGGCAGATGGTACAGAATAATAAAAACAAGGACAAATAGGCTGAAAAACAGCTTCTGTCTCAGGGCAGTAGCTCTATTGAATTCTACTGTATAGTGCAGTATTGGTGCGGTGTCAGGGGTTTTCAGTTCAATGTGTGGAGGGTGATGGATGTGTGTTTGTCTTTATTTTCCTGGTCATGATGTGCACTGAAGATGGTGTTTGATTTTCTTGTATGAGGTGCAATGACAAAAATGGAAAGGAAAGGAAAGGCAAAATTGGATTGAATAGATTGGACAAATTCAAGTGAACCAATTTTCTCCTAAAAAAAACAGTGCCAATGTAAAATCAAGAAATAATTATTCCTCATGGAAAAAAGGTTTTGCTCTCATTAGATAAAATTAGAGATAAAGGTTTCTTCTATGTGTTCTAAGTGTCTAGGAGTTAGTGCTAATCTCCGTTTCTTAGCTGAAGGAGCCAGAGTTGTCCAAAAATGCTTCTATGATCATGTGACCACTATGACCAAGGGACACAAAACGCTATTATCTTCCTAACAAATTGGTACCTGTTTAACTACTCACATTTGCATGCTTTCAAAATGCTGGGTTGGCGGTGGGGCTAGTAACGGGAGCTCACCCCATCGCACGACACTCAGATCTTGAATCCAAGCTGTTAGCTTTCCACCTGAAAAGCTCAGCATCTTTAACCACTGAGCTATCACACCCCTTAGATATAATTATCAAGTGCCCATTAAAATTGCTTGGTTTGGTGTCATTAGAACTTTATGATGATCTATGAGCTGCATTAAACTGAACTGCTGAGGCATTTGGGGTTTCATAATTGAAGGAGGCACAAAGTAGAAATTACATATTAAAAGTATAAAGCATCCAGACAGAGAAAAATGATTTCTTTCTCACAGTATTGAAACCCAGGAAAACTCACCAAAGCTGAAAGGAACTGGAAAGATGAAAAAAGACATATCTGCTGTGTGGATAGCATCATTATATGATTTAGTCACTAGATGACACTAGACTTACTCCTAGTGCTTTTGATTCTGGCAAAAGCCAAGAGTTTTTGCTTGCAGCTCTACCTTAGTTAATAAAGTTCTTTCCATTTTCTTTTTCATAACCAGGATTATGGTTTAATAAGACATTGGGCAAATCATAATTCTCCATGCTAGTTCATACCTCAAAAAAGTTATCATGCAAGACGTAAAGCCTTTTTTTGTTGTCAGTAATGCCACTGATTTATTATGATGATTATGTCTATCCCAGGTTTCACCAACCTTGTCTTCTCCAGATGTCTTGAGACAGTTGTCAGAATTCCTAGCCAGCATTGAGTATAATGAGAAGAAGCTCTCTTAAGAAAAATAATAATAATAATGCAAATATAAAAGTAAAGAGTCACCAGGTGTGAATTGGGCAGTCATATAAATTTGTTGAATGATAATATTAAAAAAAATTAGGTTGGGTGATTCTGCCCATTTTTCACAATTATTGACTTTTATTGTTGAATTTTAATATCACTGTAATGATTCTGCTCTATTTTCAACTGCAAGCAAAACTGATATGGAGGGTGATCCAAAAATATCAATAAAGATACAAAACAAAGTTCTATCTTTATTATTCAGATGACAACCAAAGTCTCAGGGTTACTGAGCTAAGATACTGGAAACTATTGTTTGAGGATTCGGCACTAGTTGATCAAAACTCATGTGTATGTGTGCAAGTGTGCCGAAAGTCAAAGGCCATTAAAGTCCATTAAAGACTTTACATGTGTCAAAAAGTGAAGAGCCTCATTCAGGAAGAAGTAACTTAAAATTTCCTGCAAATTATGTACCTGTCCTGAAATATTGGCCCTATTTTCTTAGATTTTCTGGCTTTTCCTACAGCTTTAATACTCCGCCTGTTAAAAAAAAGTAGAAGGAAAGCAAGATGCACACTCTCCAAAAAATGAAACCATTGTCACATCATTTTAAACTCTCTTTGAAAATATTGCCTCCTCCTGAATCAACCCCTAGTCAGAAAGATGGTTATGGGCCAATCCTATGCTTTCAAAATGCTGCTTCCACAATGTTTGGGGCAACAGGGTTCACCCAAATGAAAAAAAATTCTTCTGATTTCCTCATAGAAATTATGAACAGGGGTTGTCCTTGCATTTTGGCAGCTTCCCCAAAGGTGCAAAGTCACTGCACAAGATTTGTGGTAGAGAGATGATAGTGCAACTGACATCCCTTCACTTGAAAAGAGATTTTTTTATATATAGAATAGAATAGAATTCTTTATTGGCCAAGTGTGATTGGACACACAAGGAATTTGTCTTGGTGCAAATGTATACATAAAAGAAGAGATACATTCATCAAGAGTCAAAAATCATAAGGTACAACACTTAATGATAATCATAGGGTACAATAAGCAATCAAATCATACTAGGAAACAGTCAGTATAAATCGTAAGGATACAAGTGACAAAGTTACAGTTATACAGTCACAAGTTGGAGGGGATGGGTGATAAGGAATGATGAGAAGATTAATAGTAATAGTAGTGCAGACTTTGTAAATAGGTGAACAGTGTTGAGGGAATTATTTGTTTAGCAGAGTGATGGCTTTCAGGAAAAAACTGTCCTTGTGTCTAGTTGTTCTGGTGTGCAGTGCTCTATAGCATCGTTTTGAGGGAAGGAGTTGAAACAGTTTATGTCCGGAATGTGAGGGGTCTGTAGATATTTTTACAGCCCTCTTTTTCACTCATGCAGTGTACAGGTCCTTGATTGAAGGCAGGTTGGTAGTAATCGTTTTTTCTGCAGTCCTAATTATCCTCTGAAGTCTGTGTCTGTCCTGTTGGGTAGCAGAACCAAACCAGACAGTTATAGAGGTGCAGATGACAGACTCAATAATTCCTCTGTAGAACTGGATCAGCAGCTCCTTGGGCAGTTTGAGCTTTCTGAGTTGGCGCAGAAAAAACATTCTTTGTTGTGCTTTTTTGATGATGTTTTTGATGTTAGGTGTCCATTTTAGGTCATGTGATACAATAAAATCTAGAAATTTGAAGGTCTCTACTGTTGATACTGTGTTGTCTAGTATTGTAAGAGGTGGTATTATGAGAGGGTTTCTTCTAAAGTCTACCACCATTTCTACGGTTTTGAATGTATTCAACTCCAGGTTGTTCCAGTTACACCATGAGGCAAGTTGTACAACCTCCTGTCTGTATGCAGATTTGTCATTGTCTCGAATGAGACCAATCACTGTTGTATCATCTGCAAACTTCAGTATTTTAACAGATGGATCGTTTGAGATGCAGTCATTGGTATATAGGGAGAAGAGAAGTGGAGAAAGCACACAGCCTTGGGGAGGCAGTGCTAATTGTACAGGTATCAGATGTGATTCTGCCTAGCTTCATCTGCTACTTCCTGTCTGTTAGGAAGCTTATGATCCACTTACAAGTATGTTCAGGTACTGCTAGTTGGTTTAACTTAGTTAGAAGAATGTCTGGAATGATGGTATTGAATGCTGAACTGAAGTCTACAAAAAGGACCCTTGCGTAGGTATTTGGAGATTCAAGGTGTTGTAGGATGTAGTGCAGAGCCATATTAACAGCATCATCCATCGATCTATTTGCTTGGTATGCAAACTGCATGGGATCTAACAGTGGATCCATGATGGTTTTCTGGTGGGACAGCACAAGTCTTTCAAAGAGTTTCATAACTACAGATGTTAGAGCAACTGGTCTGTAGTCATTCAGTTCCTTGATGGAGGGCTTCTTTGGCACTGGCATGATAATAGAGCATTTGAGGCAGGAAGGAACATAGCACATCTTTAGTGATCTATTGAAGATTTGGGTGAAGATGGGGACCAACTGGTCAGCACAGACTTTTAAGCAAGAAGGAGTTATCTTGTCTGGCCATGGTGCATTTCCTGGCTTTTGTCTGTTAAATAGATCTTGAACTTCTTTTTCTGTGATCACCAGAGGTTGTGAGCCCAATGGGTTGGGGTCAGTTGTAGGAGGCTTGGCTGTTGTTGATGTGTTTGAGATGCGGGTTGTGGAGATAGGTGGCTGTAGTTTCCTTTCAAACCTGCAATAAAACACATTGAGGTCATCTGCTAGTTGTTGATTTCCTTCTGCCTGGGAAGGAGGTTTGCTGCAGCCAGTGATGTTTTTAAGAGTTTTCCACATGTTTGCTGGTTCATATATATAGATGAGATGCCTTCAAACAAATGCAGGCAAAAGGGGAGGACTATTCCATCCTATTAAAGCACAAATACATCATTTTAGAAATCTAAAACAAATGAGCTCCATAGAAAGACTTGCAGATGATCCGTCCAAATGAAATATGGAAAAAGGGTCATCTCCT
The DNA here is from genome assembly GCA_009733165.1 of Naja naja. Taxonomy (NCBI): domain Eukaryota; kingdom Metazoa; phylum Chordata; class Lepidosauria; order Squamata; family Elapidae; genus Naja; species Naja naja. Next base: position 347,109,564 of record CM019148.1, on the reverse strand, counting down.
GAAAAACTGCAGATGTAAGCAGCCCATTAAATAAGCAGCAAAGATAGCAACTTGTGAGACAACAAGTAGGAGGGAGCCACATCTGTCAAAGGCAGAGCTGCCAATCATTCTTTTTTAAAAAAAAATCCTGAACAAACATTCTTTTTTGCTTACATTAATATGGAACTTGTTATGACAACAGGGTGTCATTTAAAACAGGAAAAAATGAAAGAGAGAGAGAGGGGGGGGGAAGATCTCCTTATGCCTCATGTCTATCAGAGCTCAAAGACACATTCAAAACAGCTGGAAATATTTTTCTAATTATGTAAAAATAAAAACACTTTCAACAGAATATTTATTAATATCCCCCTAACATGTGTAGCCCCAAAGAGAGAAAGAAAAAATCCACTCTATTCTATTGTGTCTGTAATGTACTGGAAAAATGTCCAATGTGTGATGCAATTCATAGACGATTCCATGCCTCTTGAGGCTATTTTATCTGGTTTCTGACAGCCTTACAGACTTTTGAATGAAAAGATGGCAATAAATAACCCAGAGTTACCTTGGGCAAGGAAAATAATAATACAGTTTTCAACTGGTAGCCTCCAAAAAATATTCATCTATTTAAAAAAAAATTCTATATCAAGTATCTGAGATGTATGTTATCTACCATCCCAATCTAATATTTTCCTGTTGGAAGGAAAGAAAACTGCAGTTATACACATCTTAGATCAAGTTTCTGAAACTTTATACATTTTTGTTTCTGATCAACTGTATTCCAGTCATGTGATCCAGAGTACGATACATACAGCCTGCTATGTGCTTTCCAGGCCACACAAGCACACAATCATATACCTAGCAATCAAAGTGGAGAGCAGAAACATACTCACCCCACATTACTTTGTAACACAGAAGGAAATATAAAAACGGGTTCAAAAGTATTCCAGAAGCCATGCTTTGCAACTTTTCCCTACTTTTGTTAACATTAAGATATAAATTCAAAGAAATGTAAAGTCAGGAAGTATAAGAGCCAAGCAGGCTTAAAGGGAGGCATTTTTTCAGTAAACTGAGACACATTCACCTGTTATTTGCTAATCATGAATAAGCCACCACTGATTAGCTTCACACATCATGCCAAGTTATAAACCATGATTTACCTATCACAGTGGGTAGATTTGTACAATGTAGCCTGTGCCAAGCAACTCATAGGACTTAGTGTGAAGTCTCATATTTCATACCTGCTAAAACCCAACATCTGAAATTGATTATATTTGTAACACTTTTCAGAACAATTTCCAGACACCTCATATTTGATTGTGGCTTCTCCACACATGTTTTTCCAATGCACCTCTGTTTTTAAGATGGACACTGATGTATTTCAACCATATTTTTAACTAAGTAAATTCAGGTGTGCTTGGTTTCATTCTGGAAACAGTGCAGTTGCACTAAATCTCTCACCAGACTTCAACCAACCTTCAGGTCCAACACTGCACTTTTGCCTTGGAGTTTGGAATAGTCGTCTCAGATTCAAAGGATGCCCATCTGCATCCTAATTTTTAATCTGCTGTGATAATGCAAATCTCCAAATAAACCAAACAATGGTGTCATCCCAGCATGTCTCATTAACACGACACAGGGATGCAACTCAGTAAGGTGGTCTCTTAAATGGTTTGAGCTGCTTTCAATTGCGTATGTTGTAATTTACTGTTAACCAACCTATACCTTTGGGACAGGGATAGTTAGAAATGTCAACAAATAAATAAATATTGACTCAGGCAGGTTAAGTCATGGGAAATGTTGGTGATGGCCCAATTTTTTTTTATAGAAGTTGATGTCCCCTGAAAGGAACATTTCCATATGACCAGACAAGTAGTTTCACCTTTTTTTTAAAATGTCACTATCTGAAGGACAGAAAATGATGCACGTCTTCCTTCCTCCCTCCCTCTTCATCCTTGAAAAAAAACTACCCATAGCTCTTCTCATCTGCATTTAAATATTCCCTGTGCAAGGCTGAATATATTATAGGACTTTATTTCTAACTCTCTGCTGGTTTTGGCTCTCCTGCTCTGCAATTAAAGTCTGTTTGTTGACACAACCTGTAGATCTCTGAAACCTCTATGGATTGCCAACCTAATTGAACAGTAAAAGATTAACACAGAGTTGTTCTAATTTGTTTGCTAGTTTTCTTTGGTTTTGGATCAGTTCACATAAACCAAATGATATGTTCTCCTCTGCCCCCTGTTTTTTTAGCTGCACATTAAGGTACAGTAATAGATATTGGAGATCCTTCCAAGGGTGAATGGCAATGAAGACTACAGATCAAATCAAGCCATACTCTAATGCAGCTTTTCAGATCTGCCTAACTTCAAGACTCACAATTGTCCATCAACATGGCCTCATGGTGACTGAAGATTTATGGAGGTAAAGCAACATTGGCAGCATACAAGTTTAATAAAGAGTAGAGTAGAATAGAGTAGAGTAGAGTAGAGTAGAGTAGAGTAGAGTAGAGTAGAGTAGAATAGAATAGAATAGAATAGAATAGAATAGAATAGTTCTTTATTGGTCAAGTGTGATTGGACACATAAGGAATTTGTCTCTGGTGCATAAACTCACAGTGTACATACAAGCAGCAAAGTGATAAATCATAAGATACAACCAAACAAGTGATAGTCATTAGATGCCAATAGGAGTTGGTAATAGGAAAGATGAGAAGGATAATAGTAATACAGTCCTATTACATGATTAGATATCCTTAGACATAAGACAGTGCTGAGGGGGTAGGTGTTCAGCAAGAGTGATGGCATGAGGGTGAAAAACTGTGTCTAGTTGTTTTGCCCTATAGCAGTGTCCTAAGGGAAGGAGTTGAAACAGTTTATGTTCAGGATGTGAGGGGATTGTAGATATTTTATCTGCCCTCTTTCTGGCTCATGCAGTATACAGGTCCTCAATGGAAGGCTGGCTGGTTGCAACTGTTTTTTCTGAAGTCCTAATTATCTGTTGACATCTGTGCCTGTCCTGTTAGTTGCTGCACCAAACCAGTTATAGAAGTACAAATGACAGGCTCAACAATTCCTCTGTAGAACTGTATCAGCAGCTCCTTGGGCAGTCTGAGCTTTCTGAGTTGATACAGGAAGAACATCTTTTGTTGTGCCTTTTTAATGACAGTTCTAATGTTAGGTGTCCATTTCAATCCTGCGAGATTATAGAACCCAGAAACTTGAAGGTCTCTACTGTTGATACTGTGTTGCCTAATATTCTAAAAGGTGGTAGAATAGGAGGGCTCCTCCTAAAATCTACTATCATTCCTATAGTTTTAAGTGTGCTCAGTTCTAGATTGTTCCAGCTGCACTACAGTACCACTTGTTCAAACTCCAATCTGGATTGTTTTGTAAAATGCTCACCATGCTTAAATTAGGTTATCACATGAAATCAACAAAACTATACATTAACTTTTCAGAATTAGATAGTTAATGTCATTTTGATATAGGACCAAGGCCCATTACATTGAGGACAACCTGCTTCTATTTAAGTGTGAGTAAATTTGCAATCAACGGTATCATTATATGCATGCTTATTCACAAGAAAACCCTACTACAGGATTTCCTTTGAATGCAGTTATAGCCTTAGCTAAGAATCTGTGCTGACTACAAAAGTTAAAGCCTCAGTCGATACCAGGAAATCTTATTTTCTTTTTGTAACTCTTATAAACAATCTAACAAGCAAAAACACAAGCTTGGGAGATCAATTTTCTACATGCTGGAGCACATATTTTTGATGTGGAGAATTTCTTTTTCTTACTCTGCATTGGATTTTTGATAGTGTATTTCAAATTAGTGACACATACTCTTCATTTTTTGGTATTTATTAATATAGTAAATTTTAAAATAAAGTAAACAAGGGCTCAGGAAAAACACTGCTTTGCCAAGGAAAAGCCATTTTGACAGTGAGCTTTTGGCTGTGCAATAACTCCATAGTATGATGAGGCACTGAATTGACCCTGGGAAGTGTTACAAATCCCTTTTAACCTTGGTAATAATGCCATTCGTTGGAATCACAAGAATTGTCTCTGGCTGGTACAAAATTGGGGATGATGATTTCTGCAGTGTTGTTGTTCAGAACTGCATATAAATTGAATATCAGCTTTATTTACTTGCCAAACTTGCTTACAAATGTGACTTTGAAACTCAACTACTTAAAGAAAGAAGGATCTCTATCTTATCAATAGCATGTTTGAACAAGGACTTCAATTCAAAATAATATAGAAAAGCGTTAACTGTATATTTTTCCTTCTATAATCTGGTAGTCTCCCAATGAGTTAGATTACAACTTTCTTCACTCTGTTTACAAGCTGGAGAAAGTTTATTACCTATATCAGAAAGATACATGTGATGCAACAACCAGAAAAATATGCCATACTTCACTTAATCCTCCATGGAAAAATTGGAGTCAAATGAGATCCAGGCAGAAAAACATCATGGCTTCAAAATCTAAGGGACTAGTTTGGACAAAACTCAGCAGCACTTTTTTGTGCGGCTGTTGATAAAAATAGGGTTGCCAACATGATAGCCAACATCCAATGACAGATATGGCACAAGAAGAAGATCAGAAAGATGCTAGTTTCCCTTTAGCTTTTTAAGTTTGAAAAGAGGAAGATAAAAGGTACAAGTGTCACATGCAAAAATAAGGCCTTCTTTTGCTACCCAAAGTTCAATAGCAGGCTGTTTTTAGATTTCCTGAAATTGGAGGAAAAAAATGCAGTGCATAACTCCTTGAAGCAAGTGAATTCTATCAACATTAAGATGGAAGGCTTCCCTGCAATCTGATTTAAAATTCTCAAAGATAGGAGGGAAGCATATATTCAGTAAATAAGTAAAACAAAGAATTGTCACAAGATCCAAACCATCCTGTTCTTTGCAAGTTTCTGGTGATGCTCCTGAGCACGCAGCAAGTATGATTCAGTGTCTCATTGACTGAATTAGACATTTTATCTTAGGTAGTTCAGAAAATTCCAAAGCCAAGACCACACTGGAAATTAAAAATAAACCAATAAGATAAGCAGAGTTGAAGCAGTAGCTTCAGTTTATTTTTTTATGAGGGTACACCTGTTTCACTGTGACAATGCAATGTTAGGGTTACTATCTATCACAGAAGCTTGGGAAAGATCATAGAATCATGGAGTTTGAAGGTGTGGGGTCTTATAATCAAGGGCAGGGATCCTTAGACCACCCCAGGCAATTTTTTAGGCTATACAGTCAAGGCTTGAAAAGGTTCCTTGAGGAAGACTGGCTGCCTTTGAAAATAATTGGTTATTCACATTCATCTGCTAACATTGTTATTATTTTCATGGTATTGACAGATTTATCCTATTCTCATGGTGGGCATATTGTGGAAGCACCAAGAAGGGATTAGTTGGTCTACTGGACAGAAGCACTGGAGAGAGGAGGATCAATAAGACTACATAATTGAAACCCCACTTCATTTTATGTTCATTCCAAGTGCCATCTTGATCCCTTTTTATGCACCCTGTGGTTGAGGATGATCCTACACTAAACCAAACCAGATATTGTGAGTGGGGGAGATAGATTTAATTCAAAAGAGGCTTGGTCATGCATAGGATTAAACCATCTCCACCTTGTCAGCCATGTTGTGAGATCCAAAACCCAGTTAATAGTCCCACCGTGAATACCTAGGCCTCCAAGGGGTGGAGAGATTGAATGGCCATAAAAGCAAGTCTCTCCATTATGGAACTTACTGTCAAGGATTCCCAGAGCTTGGCTAATTGTCACATGGTGCCTATAACTACCTGCTTAGCCAATAAGAAAAGGGCGAATGATATCATGAAGCCTTCCAGTATTCTAATGGTGGAAAGAATAACAGAATAATAGAGTTGGAAGAGACCTTGGAGGTCTTCTAGTCCAACCCCCTGCTCAAGCAGGAAATCCTACACCATTTCAGACAAATTGCTATCCAGTCTCTTCTTAAAACCTTCCAGTGTTTCATGGGATATCAACCAATTCACGGAAGAGGTATCTAGAGAGTCAGTATTTGCAAAAAAGAAAGTTGTGACCCAATTATTATGCTACTGGACTCACATGGAAAGAAATTTGAATAGGTTATGTCTAGTATACAAGAAGTCAGGTTGGTGTAGTAGTTAAGGCATCAGTTCCCTTGAAACTGGGAAACCGTGAGTTCGAGCCCTGCCTTAAGCATAAAACCAGCTGAGTGACCTTGAGCCAATCACTATCTCTCAGCCCTAGGAAGGAAGCAATGGCAAACCAGTTCTGAAAATTTTGCCAAGAAAATTGCAGTCTTGTCCAGGCAGTCTCTGAGAATCAGACACAATTGAACAGAAAGCAGGGGGAGATTCTAGTATGTAAATAGATTCAATGTAAGAAGATCAACATAGGATGAAACAGTAGCTTCAAGGAGATTATTTTGACAGAAGAAACAAGAGAGGAAGAGCTAAGATGAAGGATCGATATTTTATTCATGCTTATTCTATTTTTCTTCTGTGGACTCCAAGGCAATGCCTTAAGTTTGATTTTGATATTAGTTAACATAGAAAGGACTACGGTGGTAAGTCAAAAGGCTTCATGGAAGAAGTGCGATTAAAGCAGAAATAGGACCACAGGAATATTCCATAAATTAATTCTAGTGACAAGAGCAACACAAAGAAAACTTGAATTTGTTTAGCATATGAAAGCCACATGCTTTGCTCAGAGACTGTTTCACAACCCGAAAAATGAATGCAAAAATAATCAAAATTCATTTAAAGCTTAAACTCATGTCATAATTGTGAGAAAAATTCCCACTGGCAATAAAACATACAATGGCGATTAAGCCAACTTAGTTCCATCTTCAAATTGTACAAACAGCTGAGAGGAGCAAACAAGTTCTTTTTGACAAACTTGTCCACAGTAGCAAGAAAAACAGGAAGTGGGTGTTTATTAACAGTGTCCAAATATACCAGCCAAAATCAAATTCCCCCATGCATTGGGAGGTACCCAACAGAGGAGGAGAAATTTGGGAAATAAAAGGCCAATTAATAACAAGGTCAACCTTCATAGGTCAGCAACTTTGAAACATTCTTTCATTCATATATTCTATGCAGTATCTTGAATTGAAAACAGGCTTCAAAGTAAGACATATTATGGAACAAGTTCCAGTCTTCTCACTAAGTACATCAGTGCACTAAAATAATATTTAGTTGAATAAGTGCAACAGGGAAAGCTGTGAATCAGGAAGGATGAAGCATGGACATGAGAGATGAGCTTGGGTATATCCTCCCTACTCACATTTGTGCCACAGTTCAGAAAAGAGACTATGTTTTATTTTGCCTAATTATCTATAATATTACCCCACGGTCCATTATTCAACTTTCATTCATAGGAATGTATTTCTTAGAATAGATTTTCCAAGCCAAAGGCCCCATTCACTTGATGTATTATTCCAGAAAGTGTCAGGGTTCCAGAAAAATCCAACTCCAATTAAAAACTCCAAGACAGACATTTTCTCAAAGTTTCCTTTTATTAGAGTAGTTATACTGGCATATCTGTGAAAACCCAAATCTGAGAGTTCCAAATTTTCCCTTAGTAATTCAAAAGTCAAAACCCAACCTCTGCACCCATCAGTCCATCACATGGTTCAATTACCAACCATTCCAACTTGAGACATCCCTTCAACCACTCCTCCACCAGGTACAGGAATAACATGATCTTGACCAAAAAGAAGAATGCTATTATGTCTAACTACCAAAACTCTAAAAATCCTGCCCCCCTCCTACTTTCCCAGGCACAGGAATATAGCAGCATGGAAGCTTCTGGCACTAATATGGCTTCCAAAACTGACAGAAGGTGGATAGAGCCAGTCCAGAACTGAACTTTAAATGTGTTGAATGTATATGAAATTAAATCTCATTATTTGTTGTTAACAGAAGTCTTCACTGAATTATTAATAATTTTCCCCGTGAGTCAAATTATATGCTAATGTAATTTTGATCACATCCAAGGTTTTGGGTTAAATAGTCAGCTCTGGAGATTCAAATGAGAGCCATGTTTGACAACTTGAAGATGCATGGATTTCCAATCCCGGGAATTGAAGTCTATGCATCTTCAAGTTGCTAAAGTTGAGAAACATCATTTGATTACCTGAATTTGAGAGTTTGATTACAAACAGAGTTTGATTACCTGAATCATTAAGGAGGAGGAGGAGGAAGAGAGGAAGGGGAGTGGGAGGAGAGGGGAAGAAAAGGAAGAGGGTATTTGCTGTTGGGGTGGCATGTTATAATTTCCGAGAAAAATACTCAGAATCTTGAGATGTCATAAATTTGTATGGCAAATTAATAAACAAATGTATCCTCACCTAGAACCAAATACTGAGCAATCAATTCGGGGGGGAAGTGGCTATTTCCTCTTAACTACTAGCTACTTAACTACTTAACTAGTATACTAACTGCCCTTGCGGACCACCTGGAGGTTGCAGCTGGTGCAGAATGTGGCCGCGCGGGTTGTGATGGGAGTTTCCCGATACTCCCATGTTACACCCCTCCTGCGCAACCTGCATTGGTTGCCGGTTGCCTTCCAGGTGAGATTCAAGGTATTAGTGACAACATATAAAGTCCTACATGGCTTGGGTCCGAGGTACTTGCGGGAACGTCTCCTGCCGGCATCACACGCCGATTGCCCTGTACGCTCCCACAGGCAGGGCCTCCTTGGGGTACCATGGACCAGACATTGTCAGCTGGCGGTGCCCAGGGGTAGGGCCTTCTCTGTGGGAGAACCCACCCTGTGGAACCAGCTCCCCTTGGGCCTTCGTTTGGCCCCTGATCTCCGCTCCTTCTGCTGGGACCTGAAGACCTGGTTATTTCAGCAGGACAGCCTGGACTGAACTAAGGGGTGGGCGGGTTTCTTCTTTTTAAAGTAATTTTAATTGTTTTAATATCGGGCTTTAATTGTTTAATTGTTTTTAAAGTAAATTACTGTATTGTGTTTTATATTGTGAGCCGCCCTGAGTCCTTAGGGAGAGAGGGCGCCAAACAAGTCTATATAAAAATGAAATTGTTCTAGATCTAGTTGGATCACTGTACCATTTTATCCTATTTCAGGGAAAGGCAACAAACTTTCAGATGGTTTTGTTTAAATTCCCAATTCCACCACTGGATTTTGGTGCAAAAAAAAATCCTCATAATTAATTAATTTTGCACCGAAAGCTATTCTCAGTTTCAAAATTGAATAAAGCTTGCAATATTTCCATGCAAAATTGAAGTTACTTAAAAGGTTAATCTGAGCTTCAATTTCAACACCATAATTGAGGGCTGTTGAAGGAATTGTTTCATTGCTGCTCTTGTCTCTATTGTACTGAGAAAAACTTTGCCTATATAGGGTAAGTCCATGATGGCGAACCTATGGCATTGCGTGCCACAGGTGGCACGTGGCACACAGAACCATTTGTGCTGGCACACGAACTCCAACCAAACTTACCTGCACTGCATATGTACGTGCCTCCCAGCTGATTTCTGGCCCATTTGAGGCAGTTTTCGGCTTCCCAGATGCTTGGGGGAAGCCCCTGCAGCCTCGGGAGGCTGAAAAATGGGCCTTCTGGAAATACCCAAAGTGCTGAAACAGGTGCATTTTCAGCCTCCCGAGGCTGCAGAGGCTTCCCTCAAGCCCCTAGGAGTGTGAAAACAGCCTGCCCCAGGCTCCAGAGGCCTTCCACGGGCTGAAAACAGACATTTCTGGTATGTCCGGAAGGCCCGTTTTTCAACCTCCTGAGGCTTGCAGAGTCTTCCCTTGAGCCTCTGGGAGGCCAAAAAAGGCCTCAAATAGGCCGAAAATCAGCTGGGAGGTGTGTGCATGCACCATGCAGGTAAGGGGGTAGGTAGGTGTTGCACGCGCATGCACAGGGAGTGTTGCATTGTAGATGCTGGCACTTGTGTGTGGGCACTATCGCGCGCATGCACGCTTTCAGCACACAACAACAAAAAGGTTCGCCATCACTGAGGTAAGTTATACCCATCACTCGCAACCCACTCAGAACTGAAGAAGCTTCTTGGATGAGAAGTGAAATGTCTTCAAGGAAAAACAAAGTCCAGTTGCCTTTTTAAAAAAGCACCTTTGGGACAACTATGACCTGGGTAACTGAGAATCTCCATAGACATCCATCACTCTCACTTAACAGCCATTCCTCCCGTGTCTTAGGTGCTTTGCAGTGGCTGGACCCAAATGTCTTAAATGCTTTGGGGTGGCTGGACCCCAATGCTGGTCCCCCTGGACAGCCCTTCACTAAAAAGAGAAAACTGCATGGGGTACTTAGTGTTCTTTTTTTTCTTTCAAGTTGGAGGAATGGCTGCTTCCAAACCCTGCCTCCTATATAGCTCCACACAGGGTAGAATAATGCAGGATGAAAACCATATTGGTCTATGACTATTTTCAATCATCCAAGTCATGGTTATCCCAAAGATTGTCCCAACTCAAGAGCAGGCCAGGAATCCTTTACGAGTTGACAGGTGCTTTTTTTCCCCCCAAAAGGCAACTGGACTTTTTGCTTCTCATCCAAGAATGGGCTGTTTGGGATATTACTCTGTGGTACCCAAAAATCAAGAAGCTCTAGTAGCAACTTCCCTACAACACATTTAAAACATTTACTGACAGTTTGTTCATCAGCTAACTGGACAGGCTTCCTAAGCTGGACAGGCTGTGACGGGGTAGCAGAACTCATAACGCACGGTCACTCATGCACTCGTTACCTCTAGACACAACTACTGCAATGCTCTCTATATGGGGCTGCCCTTGCATGTCATACGGAGACTTCAGCTGGTGCAGAATGTGGCTGCGCAGGTGGTGATGGGGGCGTCCCGATTCTCCCATATTACACCCCTCCTGCGCATCCTGCATTGGCTACCGGTTGCCCTCTGTGTGAGATTCAAGGTGTTAGTAACAACTTACAAGGCCCTATATGGCTTGGGTCCGGGGTACTTGCAAGAACGTCTCCTGCCATTGACGAATGCCAATCGCCCAGTGCGCTCCCACAAACGGGGCCTCCTGGGGGTACCGTCAGCTAAACACTGTTGGCTGGCGACCCCTAGGGGGAGCACCCACCCTCTGGAATCATTTACCCCTAGATTTGCGCCTGGCCGCTGATCTCCGCTCCTTCTGCCGTGACCTTAAAACATGGTTATTCTTACAATCCGGCCTGGACTGACAGGGGATCAGGGTTTTAATTTAAAATGTTTATTTGGCCGTAATTTAATATTTTTTAAATTTGTTTTAATTTTTGTATTGCCTGTTTTTTATGTACACTGCCCTGAGTCTTTCGGGAGAGAGGGCACCTTATAAGTCCAAATAAACTAAACTAAACTAAACTAATTGAATGATAGAGTGTCAGAAGTCTTTGCAGCATACCACAAAATAAAATGAGATTCATCAAGAAATCTCCATCTGTCTGCTAGTCTACCTGAGCAACACCATATCACTAAGGTCCCAGACGGTGCTATTCAATCCTACATATTTTAGAGATGTAGGAAATTTGGAAACCCTTACTGTTATGTATGCAGAGTTTAAAATGATTGGTTGTTGTTGTAAAGTGTTTGAAATCATTGGTTGTAAAAGTGTGGGAAAACCCTGCACTCTGATTGGCTGGCAGCTGCGGCAGCCAGCTATAAATAGCTGCCACGGCTGAGCCATTCGGGTCCATTCTGAGCTGAAGTCACAATAAATAAGAGCTGAAGCACTCCGCGTTTCGTCTCTCTATGCAAACCTAACACTGGTGACGAAGGTGGGATTTCCCCAAAGACAACGTGGGATTTCCCCAAAGACAATGCGGAACGAAGAAGAGCGAGATGGCTGCACTGAACACTCCCCCCCCAGCCCCATTCGACCCGAAGAATGAAGACTGGGAGTTCGTTTCCAGATGTATTTGGAGGGAAACGATCTGGCTGCCATTTCTGAGCAGCGGAAGAGAGCGGTTTTTCTCACGTATTGCGGTTCTGCAGTTTTCAAGATGGCGAAGGCATTGGCTGGCTCAGCAGATGTGAAGGTAATGGCATGGTCTGATCTGGAGAAACTTTTAAGGGCACACTACATGCCCCAAGTATCGTGTCTCATTAGGAGACACAAGTTTTATCGCCGCAATCAGGGAGAAGACGAAAGTGTAAATGACTTTATGGCAAGTTTAAGGAGCATTGGGGGGGCATGTGAATTCAGCAGTTTAGAGGAGGCCATGCGCGATCGTTTTGTATTGGGCCTCAAAGACAAGGTCTTGCAGAGCAAATTACTGATGAAACCCAAAATTACGCTGAAAGAAGCCATAGAAGAAGCATCTTCAGCAGAAGCCACCAAAATCTCAGCAGCAGCCATGAGGAAAATGAACAAGACTACGGGCCATTCTGATGGTGAAAAGACCACCACAGCTCATTTTCATGAACTTGAATCCAAGTCAGAATATAGTGGAGAAGAAGAAGGAATTAACAGATTCAGAATGGAGCAGAAACGAAATGACCTGGGAAGAAAGAGGCGAGATTTCCACTGCATAGGTTGTGGGGGAACCCACCCCTGCACTGAATGCAAATTCCTGGAAGCCATTTGTCTCCATTGTGAAAAAAGAGGGCACATTGCAAGAGTCTGCAAATCATCCAGAACTCCACCCAACAGAAGGAAGTTTGTTGCAAACAACAAAGACAGAGAAGTCAAGCCAAATAACAACAGTGAGAGAATGAGGCACAGCACAGAAGTAAATGGAAAAAATGAAACTCATCAAACAGTAACTATTGGTCATTCATCTTCACTAAATAGCAGAAAAGTGCATGTCAAGGTATTTATTGAAGGAAGGCCTTGCCAAATGGAAGTGGACTCAGGTTCATACCTGTCCATGGTGTCATGGGACACAATTCAAAGACTGATACCAGACATTCAGAAGACTCACTTCAAAAAACAAGCACTAACTCTTAAAGACTACCAAGGGAACAAGATTCCAGTAGTTGGAACAAGAGAATTCAACATGAAATTCAAAGGCCACACCAAACACCTGCCATTGAGCATCGTAGGTAAAGATCGCCCAAGTTTGCTGGGACTGGAGTGGTTCAACCCGCTGGGCATCGAAGTAACTGGCATCATCACGTGAGCAACACTGATTGGAAAGAATCCTTGAAGTCTGAGTTTCCAGAAGTCTTCAGCGACGGATTAGGCAAGTACTTGGGGACCCCTATCACTTTTAACCTAGATCCCAAGGTACAACCAATCCGTTTAAAACCCAGGAGGGTACCATTTGCCTTGAAGGAAAAAATAGATGAACAATTACATAAGTTAATAGCCCAAGGGGTACTAGAGCCCACAGACCACTCCAGGTGGGAGACACCCATAGTCACGCCAGTCAAGGCTGACGGTTCTGTGAGAATCTGCGGGGATTACAAGGGGACATTGAACCATGCACTTCAACAGAGTGCATATCCGGTTCCAGTGGTTCATCATTTATTACATTCTCTGGGCGGGGGCACAGTCTTCGCCAAACTGGACCTGGTCCAAGCATACCAACAGTTAACAGTAGATGATTTAACTGCAGAAGCCCAAACCATTGTAACCCATCAGGGTGCATTCAAATGCAAGAGGTTACAATTTGGAGTAAGTGTGGCGCCAGGCATATTTCAAAGCCTTATGGAAAGGATGCTACAAGGGTTACCTGGGGTGGTGCCCTATTTTGATGATGTTTTAATCTCTGCTGAAAATGACACTCAATTACAAGAGAAACTCAGAGAAGTCCTGACCAGGTTCAGAAAAGCAGGGTTGAAAGTAAAAAAAAAGTGCACACTAAGAACTGACAAAGTAGAATTCTTGGGCTATATGATTGATAAACAGGGCATCCACCCCACAGAAGCCAAAGTCCAGGCAATCAAAGAAGCCCCCAGACCAAAATGCAAAACTGACTTGCAAGCATTTCTGGGACTTATTAATTTCTACCACATGTTTCTACCTCAGAAAGCAACCACTGCAGAACCCTTACATAGACTACTGGATAAAAAATCTGCATGGGTTTGGGGCAGAAAGGAAGAGTCTGCATTTATCAATATCCAGAGACTAATAACTTCTGATTGTGTACTGATACAGTTTTCTGAGAATTTACCTGTAATACTAACTTGTGATGCATCCCCTTTTGGATTGGGGGGGGGGGTGCTGAGTCACTTGCTTCCCAGTGGAAGAGAAGCTCCCATTGCTTTTTACTCTCACACTTTGATTAAAGCAGAGAGGAACTACAGTCAACTGGACAAAGAAGCTTTGGCACTCGTAGCAGCAGTCAAGAAGTTCCACGAATACATCTATGGGAGAAGATTCACCATTGTCACAGATCACAAACCACTGTTGGGCACTGTGGCAGGAGACAGACCAACGCCAACCATCCTGCCACCAAGAATGCTGAGATGGACTGAATTTCTTGCTGCTTATTCATATAAACTCATCCATAGACCGGGAAAAGACATTGGGCATGCAGATGCTTTGAGTCGCTGCCCACTTCCTTTGCACACTGAGAACCCTGCTCCTGCAACTTACACATTTTTTTCTAGAGACTGTTGCCAAGCTTCCAGTCCATGCTGCTACAATTGCTAGAGAAACTGCCAAGGACACTTTATTGGCTCCTGTTCTGGGCTGGGTTAAAAAAGGTTGGCCACTGCAAGATCTACCTCAGGGTTCCCAACCTTTCAAATCTAGACAAACTGAATTATCTGTTTTAAGGGGATGTATTCTGTGGGGTAACAGAGTGGTTATTCCTGCAAAACTTCAAAAAGAGGTCTTGGAAATGTTACATGAGGGTCACCCAGGTATTGTCAGAATGAAGGGATTGGCCAGGAGTTATGTGTGGTGGCCAGGTATAGACAAAATGGTTGAAAACTGGGTTGCATCCTGTCCAAATTGTCAGAAAACACGGCCTGCCCCACCTATCGCCCCCATACAAGAATGGGAATGTCCTAGGGGCCCCTGGTCCAGGATTCATATTGATTTTGCTGGCCCTACCAGAGGCCACACCTTTCTCATTGTGGTAGATGCATGCTCCAGATGGTTAGAGGTTATTCCCATGTCATCCACCACAGCTGAGGCTGTTATCAGACAGCTTAAGAAACTTTTTGTAACGCACGGCCTACCTGCTGTGCTTGTTTCTGACAATGGTCCTCAATTTACTGCTAACCTTTTTGAATCATATCTAGCACAGCAGGGTATCAGACACACCCTTACAGCCCCTGGGCATCCTTCGACTAACAGCCGGGCTGAATGCATGGTACATTTTACTAAAGAGAAACTCCAACAATTGGGTCCAGGGGACATCACTGAGAAAGTTGAAAAACTACTCAGTATCCAACGCATCACTCCTAATCCATCCACTAATTTAACTCCAGCCGAGCTTTTGATGGGTAGAAAACTCAGCTCTACCCTGGACCATCTTCACCCCACTTACGCACCCAATGCATCATTAGATTCCACTAGCAAAACTCGCCAATTCTCCGTGGGTGATTTTGTTTATGCTAAAAACCTTGTAGGTGAACCATTGTGGATTCCTGCAGAGGTAACCCAGGTTACTGGCCCCAGGTCTATACAGGGTTCAAACTGAGGATGGCGCCTTGTGGAGTAGGCATATAGATCAGTTATGGTCCAGACTGCCTCTGGGGCATCGCCCTTGCTCCTCTCTGGACTTCATCCCCACAGCCTTTTCTAGGGGGGAAGGGGGAAATAATGAAGGTAATGAGCAAGTAAGAATCAACCCCCTGTGTAATGAGCTAACATGACAGGAACCATCCCAAACCCTGTCACAGTCCCAACAACCATTTTTACAAATGGAGGATTGCACATCATTACCAGACTTAGAGGATAACACTGGGTTGGAAATAGATTGGGAGGAGAGACCAGGTTGTAGTAACCAAGCAGGTTCTACCAGTACAAGAAATCCTAATAAGGAAATGTTGGCAGATACATTTCCTTCCTCACAAGGTGAGATTCCCAAAACACCTGAACCACGCAGGTCTCAATGTACCCATAAAGCCCCACCTATTTACAAGAGTATGTTAGATAGATGGGGTTTGAGTATGGACCAAACCTAGTGGGGAGGGGTGTTATGTATGCAAAGTTTTAAATGATTGGTTGTTGTTGTAAAGTGTTTGAAATCATTGGTTGTAAAAGTGTGGGAAAACCCTGCATTCTGATTGGGTGGCAGCCGCGGCAGCCGGCTATAAATAGCTGCCGCGGCTGAGCCATTCGGGTCCATTCTGAGCTGAAGTCACAATAAATAAGAGCTGAAGCACTCCGCGTCTCGTCTCTCTATGCAAACCTAACACTTACGCTATGAAGATATTTACTATCCCTGACCTCCTACCCACTGGGCAGTGGTGGGACTCAAATTTTTTTTACTACCAGTTCTGTGGGCATGGCTTGGTGGGCGTGGCAAGGGAAGGATACTGCAAAATCTCCAGTCAGAGGTGGTATTTGCCGGTTCTCTGAACTACTCAAAATTTCCGCTACCAGTTCTCCAGAATGGTCAGAACCTGCTGAATACCACCTCTGCCACTGGGCCAGGATGAT
Source organism: Naja naja (assembly GCA_009733165.1). Classification (NCBI taxonomy): domain Eukaryota; kingdom Metazoa; phylum Chordata; class Lepidosauria; order Squamata; family Elapidae; genus Naja; species Naja naja. The sequence goes on along the minus strand of CM019148.1, from coordinate 347,093,029 downwards.
CTAATAATGCTAATATCAAGTTTCTCTTATCAAACTAGAGAGGAAGCAAAAGACAGAGAAGAGAAGATGGAGTTGAAGACTTCCAAGTTTCCTTCCAACTCTGTTATTCTGTTAGATCAAGATACATTTCAAGAGCTACCCTATATGTGTCTGGGCCATCTAAGAACAAGGAGGGATAATTTTGTCATAGGAAGGAAGGAATGAACTTTGAACAAAATCCTTTATAAAAGGATTAAATACCCCCTAAATGTGCGTAATTCCCCATAGCTTTCATGAGTTCCTAATCTCTGTATAGACCAACTAAGGAATTCAAAGCTCATTGGATTAAGTAAAAAAGATGGAGGGGGGAAGGAGGGAGAGGGGGGAGGGAGAGAGAGAGAGAGAGGTGGGTGCTGTTCTTTATCCAACACACACAGGCAAGCATCTTTCCTCATCCTTGAACAACATATTGAAAGCACATGGTGCTCAGCCAATTAAAAATAGCTGCTAGTGCAGAGGATGTAGCAATTCAGAATGTCCCCCAAATTCTCTTTGATTAATTTTGACAGCACAATGGCTGAAAACTGGTGAAATATTCTCTATCATTTTAAGGAAAGAAAGAAATAGAAATACATACTCAAAACAGGCCTGGTCAAGGGTTTTTTTTTTTTAAATGAAGACACTTCTGCAAATTCCTGCAAGAAAAGGATTACTTTTGGTTGTAATGTGCAGAAGAATCAATGAGAAAGAACACAGTTTTAAAAAAACTTAAAATTCACATTATCTTATAACAAAAGATTGGATTATAAAATGATGTGTTGCAAATGTCACCAGAGAAATTATCTAACATATATAAAAGCACTTTGGTTGGAAAGTTTAAAAAATTATGAAATGATATTTTACCATGCATGGTGGCCTTGTGAAAAAGTTTTAAAATATGCATACAATGATGCAGAGAATTTTAAAACTCAACATTCAGGTGAAAACATAAATTTTCTCACTAGAACTTATGGATGTTTGCTTAGAAAAGAGTCATGAACTATTAGTTTTATATATGGTGATGGCAATCAAATTATTATATATACAAAGGTAGAATAATGCAGAAATACCTACATAAGAAGGAAGGACTTGAAGATGACAGAACAAGTAGAAAAAATTAAATTGACTTCTTTGATTAAGAGAGGAACAATGACTTTTGTAAAGGACAGAAAATCCTTTATAGACTTTTCAGTGAAAATAGATAAAAACGTACTAGTGATTTCTGGATTCGTCAGTTAAAAAGGGCTGTATATGGAAAGAAGGGAACTATATTATTTAATGTGAAAGGGGGAAAATGTTACCAAATATGTCGGTAACTGCTGTAAAGGAGATAAGAAGTACTTCTTTGGCATCTGTTCTTGTTCTCACATTTTATTATTTTCAACATCTTTTTCTCTTTCTTTCCTTTTATATTTTTTTCATTTTTATCTTTTAATTGTAAAAAATATTTAATAAAAATTAGAGATAGGCAAAAAAGAGGGGGGGCGTATTTCTGGATCCTCCTACATATTTGTCTGCAAGATATTATCTATTTATTAAAATATTAAATTTCTCCTCTTTTAGATCCTTTTCCCTCTCTGGTTTGATTTGCAAGTGGCTCCCCTCTGCACTACACTAAGTTAGCCATTCTTCTCTCATCAAACCATGAAGACGAGTTTGCTTACCAAGATTCTAGATGGTTTCATTCCCTTGTTTTATATTATTCAATGTTGATCCGCTCTGATTACCTCTGAACAGCACAAATAAATAAAGGGGGAGAGGGGCTAAAGCAAAGTGGAAACAGATCCAATTCCACAGGTGCATTTTCCTAACGTGGAGATATTTGTGTAGTTTTCTAGTTTACCATCATCCAGCAAAGGACAGTCAATTTTGTGGTTACCTCCGTCAGCAATAAAGTTTTTAAAACTACCAAAGAGGCTTTTTTGTGCATGTGCCTGCTTACGCTGTCCCCTCCTGGGTGTGGGGAGGCAGAGAAGGGGAAACAGAGGAAGACTCCAGGAGCAAATGTCTTCAGTTGGCCCCTGGGCTTTTGCAAGATCAAAGCACAGAGTCACTCTCAATAAAAGAAGAGGTCGAAGAGGGGCTGCTCGGTCTCAAAGAAGCAAAGGCCAGGGTTGGACAGATAAGCATTGCCCTGCATGATGACATGTCATCTGCATAAGATCCGGTGTAGAAGTTCATACAACAAAATTCTCAAAGAGCTTGCCTCTCACCTTTGGACTCCCAAATGGATTTGTGATGTGAACACCTTTTTTTCTTTAATGGCAAGCTTCCCTATCAGGTTGTTTTCCCTTTTTTTTCACAGCTACAATATGATGCTGTAAAGTTTGCTTTTTAGCAAAATTATTCCCATTTCATGCCCACATCTCAACCAAGCCTCTGCCACTTGTCTAAAAATCATAGGACTGCTTTGAATGAATGGCAGAACATGGAATAAGAATTAGACTATTGTGTATTTGTGTACCTGGGCATTTATTATAAATGTGAAGACAGTACAAAAGGATTTAGCTAGGTTTTCTGTTTAGAGCTAGTCCTGAATTAAAGGAGTGTAAGAAACAAAGTGCATGTGCAAACAGACATTCATCAGATACAGATATACTGCTTAGGAATATATATCACAGACACAGGATGCACTACCATGAAATGTAAGGATGGCCCAATGCTGCTGATTTTTTTAAAAGTAGACAAAAGATTTCCATTAATGGCTATTAATTATTATTGCAATATACAATCTCCATTGCTCAACAGTCATTATCACAATTATGGGTACACTTCAGTCGGTTACTTTGACAATATTTGGCAGACAGGAAGCATAGTAATAACTTTTATAGCGGATGAGGAAATTATCTGTAATGCACAACTTTTGAAAAAAACCCAATAAATGCTAAGATTTGCGGTCATTTTTCCAATTCAAAAGCCAACATTTGGAATCTCTTTTGAACTCCAGCTGGAGGAGAGTTAAGGATCAAGGCATGGGAAGTTTAATAACCAACATAATTCTGCTTTACAAGAGTTTAAAATATTTCCTTTTTCTCCAAAATGTAATGCTTAGTTATTTTTGTTGCCAAATATCATATTTGGGTTGCATATATGTTTGCCTTATCCTCCCTCCCTCCCTCTCTTCCTTCTTTCCTTCCTCCCTCCCTTCCTTCTCCCTTTCAGTAAATTGATGCTTGTATAGAAAACACTGATGTTTTGTTAGCCTTTCCTTAAAATTAACTTACTTCCCACCATTACATTCTAGTAAATTTCATGAGCCACCTTATCAGGGAACTGGTCTTATTGCAGGAGGACTCAGAGTTACCTAAATCTAGACTGGCATATGTCCTTCTTTTACAAGGTATAAAAATGTGGTTGCCATTTTTGACCATGTACTTGTCCTTTGGTTATAATGGGTACAAAGAACTGGAATATCCAAGGAATCATACCATTCGCAGTGCTCCAGAAGACACCAAAAAATATTTCACCAGAGCCATGGGAGAGGTGGAGGAAGTGAACAAGCCTTCCTCCGTAAAAGAAACCGCAGTATCTCAAGCAGAGGAGTAGCAAAACCTTACAGAATTCTCCCCAAACCCTATTAATATTACAGGCTTGCAACCAGGCCAGCTAGATTAAATGTGTGTTATTCAAAGCAAATTTGTCAAGATGTAAAATAACACCTCCTCACTCTCTCGGTGTACTTTTGTCCCTAAAGGGAGCAAATGCATCAGCTGAGGTTTGATGCTGTGCGGCAAATGTGTCAAACAGTAAGGCGCTTAACATTTAAGCTACTGATTGGATTAACTCTCAGTCTGAATGCCAGAGAAGGGAAGAGAAAAACTGGCATTGGAGGGGAAAAAATTAGGGTCACTGTTTCCAAATTTGCCTCCTGTTTTACTCCAACTTCTCGTATGCAGGTTCAGGATGTGGCCCACCCAATCAGAAAATATCAATCTACTGTTTCCTGCCCTCCTGATACAATTAATTCTGTGTTCTACTCTACATTTCAATATTAATATCTAATAATAATTGAATGTAGTATTAATCCATTTATTTACAATTGTGTATATTTTATTATTCACTTATTAGATTTCCAGGCAATGACTTTTAGAGCTAGGATTTTTTTTCTTTTGAGTTTCATCTCCTTTGATTTAAAGAAAAGATCAAACTCAGCTCTGATCACAAGAAATTATATATATATATAAACATACAAACGTACACACACACACACACACACTTCCTGAAGATGTAATGTGGAAGGGTATATACACCAGGGTGGGAACAATACAGATTAGATACTATGGTCCGTATAAAGAGAAAGTCTAAGGACGACTAGTGTAAGGAATATGTAAAACAAAATGTACAAAGCATCAAATGCCTGAGCAGATGTGGAGTACATGCACTTCTTCAAAATATAGAATTAGTATCAATATTATTTGTTTTCCTTGGTATTAGAATATTATCTTTCTCTGCTATCTCTGTAGTGGAGTGCCATCTTGCATTTTCACAAATTTCTCATCAGTCTGGAACCCGCATTACGTATCTGATATTAATACAGTTGAGAAAGTCCAGAAATATTTCACAAGAAGAGTTCTCCACTCCTCTACTTGTTGCAGAATACCTTATGCCACCAGACTTGAAATTCTAGACCTAGAAAACCTAGAACTATGCCGCCTTCAGTCCGATCTAAGTATAGTACATAAAATTATATATTGCAATGTCCTACCTGTCAATGAATACTTCAGCTTCAACCATACAAGAGCACACAATAGATACAAACTCAAGGTAAACCACACCAAACTTGATTGCAGGAAATTCAACTTCAGCAACAGAGTGGTCAATGTCTGGATTACTCTACCTGACTCTGTGGTTTCTTCCCCAAACCCCAAAAACTTGAACCTTAGACTGTCTACTATTGACCTCACCCCTTTCCTAAGAGGTCTGTAGGGGGCGTGCATAAGCGCACCAACCTGCCTACTGTCCCTATCCTATTGTTTCTTTTATTTTTCTTATATGTATCCATTTCATGTATTCATAACTATGTTTATACTTATACCTGTTATCTTATAATCGCTTGACAAAACAAAATAAATAAAATAAATCAATAAAATAAATTGTTCTCTGTAACAGTCTTGTATTTATGCAACAGAGAGCCTGGAGCTTACTATAATGCTTATTGCTGTTAATTTATCTACTAGGTCTATACATAAAGTGAGACTAAGCAGTGTAAACCATTCTCAGCCAATTTGTTTACCATGTGACTCTAAATAATTTTTATATGGTAGCCCTAACCCCCCCTTCTTCTCTATGCTTTATGCAAATCACCAGCATTATTCTGAAGCCCTGAATGTTTTTTGACATACAATGTAATTACATGCAGCATTTTCAATATCCCTGCTAATGTCTGCCAATATAAACGTATGCAGTCTGACATTTAAATGTTTTCCATACCAAGAAGACCCTCATGAATTGTTTAAATCGTATCAGGCTTACTGGTAAAAGAAATTAAAACCTCTGGTCCCAGTGACTGATCCAGATTGGATCATGCATCACTAGACTGACCTATATGTCAAAGTTAAATAGTAAAACTGCAATTCAATGGATTGTCACTGAAATTTGGAAACTTTGACAAAGATCCATGCCCGTAATAATAATTAAGAACTTGTGGACTTTTTTAATAAACACAAGTCTGCCATTAATGAAAACATAGTATTTTTTACTACATTGAAGTAGAGCCAAAACTTCTTTCTCAATTTGGGTATGTAAGACTTCTGTGCTTGGAACAAAAACTACAGGTCTGCAAAAATCACCATGGTTTTACAAACGCGTTCTCAGGCACCCAATTTGGAAGCTTCACTACATATTTTAGTCTTCCTCTTGTGAAAATTCTAGAGAACTGGAATTGTTTCAGTTCAGCATTTTAGGGTTTTGAAGGTCTGGTCCTAATGCCACTACATTTTTTAAAAAAGAAAAATAGCCTGGAGGGGAGAAATATACTTTGCCAGATTTTTTATAATGTTTAAAGACAGTAATCAGTCAAGATCTTCTTCAATTATCCTATAAAGAGCATGAGGAAAGCTTAACTTTTTTATTACTGGTAGCTCTGAGTTATGACTAGAGCAACTGTTTGAATTTACAACCAACCCCCCAAAAAAGGGACTTATGACTGTCGAAGTCCTGACAGTCAGGCCCCCTTCATGACCATGTGACCAAGCTTTGGGCACTTGGCAAAAAGAGAAGGAATACTTTTCCTGAATCTGTAGGAGGCTCTGGGTTTTTTTAAAGGGGGTTCCATTTGTTTCAGGAGTTTGTGGGGTTTCCTTGACATTTCACTTAAGAGCCATAGTGACATATGACCTTACTTCATATGCAACTTTACTTAACGGGCACCGCGATATGCAACTGTAAGACATAGGTTCCATTTTGGTCATAAATCAAGGATTACCTGTACGTCTGGTAAAACTGCACCCATAGCAAACCATTGCTTTAATGACAGTGATGGCCACTTTACAACTGCAGAATTTGCTTAGCAAACATGGCAAAAACCGTTGCAAAATTGGCCATGTGACCAGCCTCTTTTGTGACCATTACAACATATGACCCTAATGGGCAAGTTCCATTATGGCTGTATGTCAAGGACTACCTGTATTCTTGTCTTCATAACTGCTCTCAACAAATCAGTTTCAGCCATTCTCTTTACCATGTGACTGCTAAAGTATTCTCAAGGAGATGGTGCTACTGTATTTCACACTCTGGGTACAAATTCAGTTCTCTACAAGAATTATTTTTAGTTTATTTTATTTATTTTATTTGGACTTGTATGCCGCCCCCTCTCCGAAAGGACTCGGGGCGGCTCACAACTAAAATACAGACAATAAATACTTTTTAAAAGAATTAAACCCAACAAGCCCAATAAATAAAATCAATTTAAATTTAAATTTAAAATCAATTTAATTAGAGCCACCTGTCCCTAGCACTGTGTAATGGAGTGAGCTCCTGTTACTTGTCCCAGCTTCTGCCAACCTAGCAGTTCAAAGGCATGTAAAAATGCAAGTAGAAAAATAGGGGCCACCTAGGTGCGCCTTTGGCGTTTAGTCATGCCAGCCACATGACCACAGAAACATCTTCGGACAGCACTGGCTCTTCGGCTTTGTAAAAGAGATGAGCACTGCCCCATAGAGCCAGGAAGAACTAGTACATATGTGCGAGGGGAATTTTATCTTTAACTTTATCCCTTCACCATATAGAAACAGAGTGCTTTTTGGCTTTTGCATTAGTCATTTTCCCTCTGTGTCTAATTTATCTCAGAATCAAAGACATTATAAACTTCTAAAGGAAAGGTAAGATCAATATATAAGTAAAATAAATATTCAGTAGAAGCATTGTGAGCAACTGAGAACTTTTCCAACCTCATTTTTTGGTTTCATCCCAATCTGAGTTATATTTTTTGTTATTCAGTACAAACCAGAAACTGATTTATATAGAAATGTCTTGATTTCTGTCTGGCAGAAAATTTAGGTCTAATGTTAAAATCATATTGTGAAAAACTTTTTAAAAGGCATAAATCTGGTTTATTCTTGGTCGATACCTGTGAATGCACAAAATTATTACCTGAGACCAATTACCATGCAAGAGAAATCTAGTGATTTCTGGACTTCTGGACTTGTGCTAAGATTTCTACTATTATGTTTGAGACATAACTGAAAAATAATTAAATGTTAATTTTTAAATGTTTTCTTGTTCCATTTCCTTCCTTTCTCTTTCATTATTTCTATCTCTCTCACACACATACATTCTCTCTCTCTCTCTCTCTGCTTGGGAAATAATGATCAATTCTTGTTTCTTAGATCAAACCCAAGAATATGTCAGCCAAAAAGATACACATTCCTATCCTAGCCAAAAACAAATGCCTATTGGTGCCAAGTCTTATCAGGAAGGAAGGAATAGTGAACTATATCGTTGACTTTTCAGCAAGTAAGTACACACTTTTTTTCTTACTTCTTTTCTCTACAATCACAGATGCCACATATACAAGACCAGTGCTAGTAAGTCATAGGAGGTGAAATCCATCAACTTCTGGAGAATAATTTATTGCATTCTTTTTTTAAAAATTCATATTTATATGCTGCCCTTCTCCGAAGACTCAGGGCGGCTTACAATTTTTGGGATACAACCCAATGCGCTCAGCAATAGCCTTTATTCCATTGTATATGCCTGCTTATTACTAAGCGGCATTTTTACAAAGTCAGCTTATTGCCCCCAACAATCTTGGGTCCTCAATTTACCTACCCCGAGAGGATGGAAGGCTGAGTCAACCTTGAGCCTGGTGGGATTCGAGTCTGCAATAATTACAGGCAGCTGGAACTAAGTACATGGAAAATTATCACACATTCCTAATGTGATGGCAATATGTAGGAATAGGAGGCCATGATTGAATTGGCCATTCTGATAACAAAATATTGATCTACTTCCAATTTTTAATGTTCTGATTATCTGACATCACAAAGATGTCAGTTGATCTGACAAGATATCAACATTTTTGCTCAAGTTAATGGCAGTCATGGCAGTCCTATAAGGAAGACCAGACAAAGAAACAAGTATGCAGATCTAAAGCCACTTTTATTGGCTAGTGTGTAAAAGCCACTTTTACAGCTAAAGTAACAGAATCTTGCAAATCAGAATGTGCTTTCCTTCTTCCCACTTATGGCGTATCTTCATGAGAATTAAGGGCAAGGGCTCTCTGAGATGTTTCCAAAAACCACTTTCTTGGGCAGGGCTTATTTTTCATTTATCTGCTTGTTATTTTGGTAGCAGGTCCTTTAAGGTTATCTCCTTTATTCGTTACAAGTCAATAGCTTTTATCTGCTGATGGTAGATTATTCTGAGATGTTCTAATGATTTAGAAAATGCTGATAACAAGAGTTTCCTGTATTTAGTGGAAATCATGCAAAAGTTGTTTGCCACAAAAAGCACACTGGATTACTGACACAGCAAATACTCAAAAGAATGTTTTGCCTCTGAGTTGCTTAAGCCAAGATATGAAGATTTACATACGGGAAAATATCCACTTAGAGAAGAGTTTTATAGATATCTTTTGCTTTCTAATAATGTTAGAAATATTATTGGTCTAAATCAATGGTCTAAAAGAAAATATCATGTTAGTATATCCATGGAAAATATCATTTCAGTATATGAAAACTGAAGGTACCATAATTAGTGTCAGGCCTAAGCCCAGAGATGACACAGGAAAATACACTCAAGTTCAATCCTTTATTTGCTGACTTTTAATGAACAGAATCTTGCCAAACTAAAGTTAAAACTTTCTAACCTACTAGGTACATTTTAAGAGATTCTAGGATGTGGCTACTCTGACCCACTTTCTCCCTCACTTCCAGCTTGGAAATAGTCTCTTATTCTTGGCCACTGTATTGCCAAAACAGTCTCCCACTTTCCTGCAGGTGCACATTCTATCACAATGACATGAAAAAGATGTTCCACTGGACATACAAATGTAACTGCCTGATGTTTTAATAACTAAAAGAGATATATAAATAACAAATCCAAAGAGTGACCTGGATAACTTTCCTATATTGGGTTTACAGAAGAGACTTGTTAAAACTTTGAAGAATGTTATGATGAAGAACAAAGAAAAAATTAAAATAAATCAGGTTGTAATTTGAAGGGACTAAAGATCAAGATTGTTAAAAGTAAAAGGAAGATATATACAGTTGGTTTATTGGATCAAATTTAAAATAAGTGTGTTGTTATCTCTCCAGTAGATCTAATAATCTGTTGCTGATCAAAACTGAATGACAAAGCTTTAGGATATGTTTATAGATAAGAGAAGTTCGTTTGCTACAGGAGACTGTGAATTCTAGTCCCACCTTAAGCATGAAAGTCAGCTGGGTAACATTGGGCCAGTGACTCTTTCTAGGCCCAACCCACCTCACAGGGTTGTGATGGTGGTGAAAATAGGAAGAGGAAGGAGTATTAGTTATGTGTACGTCTTTGAGTCATTTATAAAAATAATAAAGGCCATCTAAAAAGAGAGAGATGGGCTGCACAAAGAAGAGATCATTTGTTATACACTACTTTGAGAGAAAGTGATAATGTATTAAAAATGTTTATACCTGTTGTGATTTCTTTATATATTTCTTTTTGCTTTACTATATTCTTATTTTTCTTTATTGTCTATTTCTCTTTCTATTTTTTCCCTGGACATTCTATTTTTCCTTTGATTTTTTTATTTTTTGAATTACTTTTCTTTTTAATGGTAATTTTTAATTACATCATTGTAAACAAGATATAAAAAAGGTGATTTACAGATCAAATTCCTTCCATTTTTCCTAATCCATGTACAATCCTAAAGCCAATGACACTTCGTTGACGCAAAGGGATGACGAGATTTGTCTTGAGGAGATAATCCACCTTCTCCAAAATTTGCAAGTAGATGTATGTTAGAGGTAGCCAGCAAGCAATTCAAAATAAAGAAACGCCTTAATCCATAAGAAATCCATTAAACGAGTTATTCTTAATAACTCATTGCTTGTGCAAACATTTTTTTTTGCGTAGAACATAATCCAAAGGATTTGCAACCAGATTTTAATTTTGAAAATATGCAATAGGCACTCTCTCAAAATGGTTATCATGGAGGGAATGAATGTTCAATCATAAAAGACTCATTTACTAGAAGGTAGATTGGAGAACTTGCTTCCCACCAATTCTTCTAGCCTTCCAAGATCCTGTTTACCATTTCAGTTTACCATATCTTTTGTCAAAAGAGAAAGATACATTTTTTGACAAAAGATACAAATCCTGGGGCTTCATCATTTTAGTTCTAAGAAGTCCTCTGGCATAAGTACTTGTCATCAAAGATAGCATAAAAAACAAAGAAGGGGTGAAAACAAGCAAACTCAGCACCAAATTTTCATATATTTATTTTCTTGCTTGTCTGATAAACTGACTGAGTCAATTTCTTATCTTTGTTTCAAGATTCTAATCTCAAAATTGCATAGTTCCTGTAATAGAAAGAGGCTGTTCAGCAGGACTTAAAATATCATGGTGATTTATTTTCTTCAAAATGGTTGTGATACAACCACACATTATTCAAGGTTATGCAAGTGGTATAATTCCTATTAATAAGCTGAGGAGCTCTAGATCAGTGGTTCTTAACCTGGGCAATATCGCCCCCCAAGGGGTGATTTTGTTTTTCAGGGGGGCGATAGAATGAAAAGGGGCGACGTGGGGGCGAAGGAATGGAAGGGGGTGATGTGGGGGCGATGGAGGGAGATATATTGGGAGGGAGAGAGAGAAGCAGTGGCACGTTACGTGCTGCCGTGGCCACATTCGACACGCCGCCCCCCTGCTGCCTCTTAGCGCTGCTCTGCTGGCCCCCTTGGAGACGCTAAGAGGCAGCAGGGGGACGTTCAAGCCACCAGCCCTGCACATTCACCCATTGACTAGTAACACTCCGGAGCCGGCGCCTCCAATGTGGAAGAGGTGGTGCGTTATGTGCTGCCGTGGCTGCGTTCGACACGCCGCCCAACTGTCACCTCTTAGCGTCCCCAAGGCCAAGGGGGCCAGCAGAGGGGCACTAAGGGGTGGCAGTGGGGCATTTGAAGCGCCGGCCGGCTCTGCTGTTTTCTCCATTTTGGTGCCGGCTCCGGAGCGTTACTAGTCAATGGGTGAATGTGCAGGGCCGGTGCCTTGAACGTCCCCCTGCTGCCTCTTAGTGCTGCTCTGCTGGCCCCCTTGGCCAGGGGGATGCTAAAAGGCGGCAGGGGGGCGTTCAAGGCGCCGGCCCTGCACATTCACCCATTGACTAGTAACGCTCGGCCGGCGCCAAAATGGGTGAAACTGCAGGGCGGCTGGCCTCGAATGCCCCCCCTGCTGCCTCTTAGTGCCCCTCTGCTGGCCCCCATGGGGACGCTAAGAGGCAGCAGGGGAGCGGTTATGTTGAGGGAGGGGGGCGATGACAACTTCCTCAATGGCTCAAGGGGGCGATTCTTTCAAAAAGGTTAAGAACCACTGCTCTAGATGATGCCATCCCATCTAAGTGGTTGGTCCTTCTGTTTTTCCTCATTGATAATTATTTCCTAAGGTCCTTTTTTAAAGAAGCCTATTGCAATTCATGAAAACATCAAGGAATAGAAATGGCAGAGCTTTACATCCATTGCTTCTCTTTCATGTCCAGTTGTATGTTTATTCTATATTATTTTCAAATAAACTGCATGGTTTTAGCGGTAACAACACTGGGTTAGGTGGACCAGACATATAACTCAGCATCAGGCTGCTTCCTGTGTTAGAGTTACCTTTCAAAATAATCAGTATAGGATTACACAAACTACTTGTCTGAAGTAGTTTAATGGAATATGTGCATTCCTTTTGCTATGACACGTCAAGTGCCAGTTTATGCAATCATTAGGGTGTTGGGCTAATCTTTTCTGAATTGTACCATTTCAGGATGTGTGTCTCTGCAACACACTGGAGTTAAATTTCTAAAAGCTTGTTTATTAAAAAAAACTCATTGCAAAAGAAAAATATATTTGGAAAGAGAAGTCAGCCTACTCCATGAAATATACAAAAAGCACATGGCAGAGTATTCAAACATATGTTCGCCTGCCCACCCATAGCCTGAAACAGTACTACCCAGGCTTCATCACATCTAAACTAAATCTGGTGTGATGAGTTTTGCATGGTCTCAGAAGGAATTCATCGATTTGCAAAGGAAATATTTTTCTCCAACATACCACAACATTTTCTCTACAGGTGCAGAGGTTTAGCACTGAGACAACTTCTGGCATCCACCCTGAATACACACAACTAAGGTCTAAGGACAACAAAAAGAGAGCCAAATCAGCAAAGGGTATGACTTAAGTGGCAGCTCCCTAGAGAACTCTAGAGATTTGCAAAAGTGATCACAAAAAGGACAACAGCAAAGATGGACATACCGTAGGTGTGCAGTAGCAAATTACTCTAGACAAAAGTGTAATTGTATCAAATGCAATCCATTCATTTTAGATGTTTCCACTATTATTTTGTTTGCAACATATGCTACTTTGAATGAATTTGATCCCCAAGTTCACACTTTGGGGCCAGGTTGCGGTTAAAGAGAAATTGCTGCAAACTAGTATATAATCACAGCTATCATTTTTTAAAAGCAGGGCTAGTTTGGGGACATTTCCCTATTTGCAAATAAATATCTTGGAAATATTTTTTGCTGCCATTTTGCCATGATAATGCCTTCTCCCCAGCTCAAAGTGAGGCAGGCTTAAATCATCCTTAAATGTATAAATTTTAAAATACTGTTTCACCCTTATTCCAACACTGTCAGAGAGCAATCCCAAAAGTGCTTTTCCAAAAAGTAACTGGGTTTTCTTGGTTTATTTCTTGAAAACATTTTGTTTCTCAACCAAGGAGTTTCTTCAGTTCTAGAACTGAAGAAGCTTCTTGGATGAGAAGCAAAACATTTTCAAGGAATAAAAATGAACCAAAAAAGCCCAGTAGTCTTTTGGAAAAGATCCTTTGGGACAACCATGACCTGGATGATTGAGAATCTTCATAGGCACATCTGATAGCAGCTTCAAGGTATGTAAAAATCTGTTATACTTCACTATCTCATATGTCATATGTGAAGTCAATGGATCAGTATTGGATGGGCACATAGTGTAATGGTGTGAGGGAATGACCTTGGGAGACAGGAGGAAGAGCCACAGACTAAACAATGTCAAATAAGAGGTAACTGAGCCACAGAAAGAATGGGGCGAAGCAAACATTTCAGGAGAGACCTCCCTAATTTCTTGGACTGCAAAGTCGAGGGGTTGAAGCGACATACTTTCAGACTCCCAAGATTCTGTTTACATAACCTTATTATAATCGAGCTAGTATAAGGGTGCCAAATTCTATGTGGCATCACATAGTCACGTGACGTATCATGACTTTTTTCCCCCTTTGCTAAACCAGGGGTGGGCATGGCCAGTGTGTGACGCATCATGCCCACAGGCCATGAGTTTGACACCCCTGAGCTAGTACTTCTGGCTGTGCTTCTTGTCTGGACTGCCTCATAAGGCAGACGCATAGGGTCCCTCCCATTCAGCCTCTTCTGCCACCATCCTGCTATTGTCTCTCTAAACAGATATTCCAAATTGAGCCATTTTTGTATCAGTACTGCAACAGCTACCCAAGAGGTGTAGAACATTCTAATTAGTATGCTAGATTAATTGGGTATAACTTCAATATGTTAATAGTCTGACAGTGAAATGATAATACTAGCAGCCCCCCAAAGGGAATCTGAATGTCAGCATCTGCCAACTACATAAAAATGGAAAGAAAAGGAGGGAAATTCAAAATATAAGATCAAGAACAGATTTTAGTGACTAGTCAGCTTCTTCATAATTCCTAATTGTTTGGCATTTTTCCACACTTTATTCAAGGTCTAGTGTGACAGAACGGGGTGTAGGGGGAGAAACAGCACACACACTTCGCAGTGAGAGCCATTGTTGCTTCAGTGCCCTGTGTAGTGGGTATTCCCCTTGTCTGCTCATGATGTGCAGAAAAGGAAGGACAGCAAAGCTGAAGAATTAAAGCCAGATGCACATATGTAATCAGGGCAGCTCTATTTGGCTGAACAGATGCAAGAGAAGCAGGATAAGGACTAGCAATGGGAGCATCAGATTTCATGCCAGTGCTAACTCAGGAATGGTTGGATGGTCGTATAGCATTTCAAGCATTTCTATTTTGTATGAAAAGCCATCATTTTAGTGTTTTGGCCCGTCAAAGATCAGTCCTAACAATTTATTTTTTTTCCTCTACAATATTTGTAAGCTGCCTCAATTATTTGTGTCTCTCAGCAGTGAAACACAAAGCAGGGTTAAACCATCTTTCACAAAATGAAAATAACAGCAATAATATTTATATAGTTAAAGTATAATATGTATATGTATACACATAATATATATATATATGCACTATATGTGTGTGTGTTAAGTGTGTTAAGTGTATGTAAAATTCATAATAGAAATAAAGATGAGAACCTGAGGCCCAAAATCCATTTTTCATTTCAACATATGGCAGATATCTCTCAAATCCCTGAGCGTGTGTGTGTGTATGTGTGTGTGTGTATATATATATATGGTATGTATGTGTATGTGTGTATATATATATGGTATTCAGCTTTGTTCGGGTATTTTCCCACGTCATTATAGTTGTGCTTTTAAAGTTGTAGCGACATTCCGGCAGAATCTCATCTGCCATCATCAGGCTGGTGTATGGGTTTGTCTGTGTGTCAGGCTTTCACAGCCGTTTCAGTTTTAAATTTGGTGCTAGCCTCGTGCTGTGCTTTTTTCTTCATCCTGATCAGTTGGGAGTCTTGGTCGGTGTTTATTGGTCTTGGAGTTTGTTGTGTTCTGCTTGATTGGTGTTTCTAATATCTGTTGTCTGCTTTGTAGCATTTTTTTGTCTTGATTGGCTAGCAATGTTGTGTTTCCTGTATTGGGGGTTTTTAGTGCGGCTTGGCTTCGGGTGAATGGCCGGCTATCATTTATTAGGAAGCTAGGTTTCATCTGGGTGGCTGGTTGGGGTGTGTTTGAGCTGGAGGTATCGGGGGTCTGTTTGTGCCCAGGTGTTTCCTTGGCTTGTGGTGTGGAGATTTTTTTGTTTGTGAGTGCAGGCTTCCAGATAGTTGACAGTCTGGTGGAGTCATTTCTTCTATTCATGCTTTCAGGTCTTTTTTCAATCTCTATGGCTTCTCTGATAATTCTGTAGCTGGGGTTTTCTATAGTGGCTAGGGTTTTGGTGCTGTTAAGTTTGCATAGAGAGACGAGACGCGGAGTACTTCAGCTCTTATTTATTGTGACTTCAGCTCAGAACGGACCCGAATGGCTCAGCCGTGGCAGCTATTTATAGCCGGCTGCCGCGGCTGCCAGCCAATCAAAGTGCAGGGTTTTCCCACACTTTTACAACCAATGATTTCAAACACTTTACAACATCAACCAATCATTTCAAACTCTGCATACATAACAGGTGCCATTGAAGTTAATGCTGTGACCTGTGGCTTTCATGTGTTGGACTAGTGAGGAAGTGAATTCCAGGTTTTTTACTGCATTTTGTGTTCATCCAGGCGGATACTTATTCTTCTATTGGTCTGTCCAATGTATGTGGCAGGGCATGATATGCAGGGGACTTCATATATGCCTTGGTTTTCCAGGTCAATTTTATCTTTGGGGTTTCTTAGGATGGCTGCTATTTTCCTGTCGCTACAACTTTAAAAGCACAGCTATAATGACGTGGTAAAATACCCGAACAAAGCTGAATACCATACATATGAAAACTTAAGAAAACATATATATATATATATATATATATATGTAGGTCTTGGTGTATTCGGGTCTTGTCCCGTGTAAGGTTGAGAATACCTTGGCAACGTTTCGATGAAATCTCATCCATCATCTTCAGGCTGGTGTCTTCAGCTTCGTTCTCCTGGGAGAAGTGTGTGATCGTGGCTGTTTTTCCCTTTTAAACTCTAGAGTTGGCTGTGTTGTTACTTCTTGATTGGTTTGTGGAGTTGATGTATGCAGATTGGATGGCTTTTTCCTGAGACCCTGTGTGGCTGAGGTGCTGGCTGTGTGTCTCTCAGCCTTTTGTGTTGTAACGACCTGGGTAATGGGCTGTGTGATGACCTTCTGAGTTCTATTGTTGTGACATCCTGGGTGTGGTGCTGTAATCTCCTGGGTCGTTGTCTGTGCTGCAACCTCCTGATGTTTTGTGTTGTGATCTCCTGAGTTCTGTGATGTAGTATCCTGGGTGGAAGGCTGTGATGTGGCATTCTGGGCCTTGGTTTGGCTCGAGTTTGAGGTCTGGCTATGTGTTTATAGCGTGTGTCAGTTTGCTTAGTTTGGGGGTTGGAGGGGTGTAGCAGCTGGTGTTGCAGCCATGGTCTGGTTTCTGGATGGTGGTTGCCTTTCATCTGTGGCGTGAGCTTGGGTTTGAGTCTGGTGAAGGAGATTGGTGGTGGCATCATGTGTTATTTTGGGTCCGGTGTTGGTTTTCGTGGCTGGGACTCGTTTGTTGATTAGGGCTAGTTTCCAGATGTCTGGTAGGCAGGAAGTATCATCCTGTTTATTCATGTTATGGGGGTGTTTCTCTATTTTGATGGCTTCCCTAATTATTCTCTTGTTGAAATGTTCAGTATTCGTCGAAACGTTGCCAAGGTATTCTCAATCTTACACGGGACAAGACCCGAATACACCAAGACCTACATATATATATATATATATATATATATATATATATATGTATGTATGTATGTATCTGTATCTGTATCTGTATCTGTATCTGTATATGTATGTATATATAATGTATTCTTCCATAAAAAGCCATCCCATCCCAGTACCCAGAAGCTGTAGATGTTTTAATGGGGTGTAGCGGGCATTGACTCAACCCAAACAACTGTTAACTGCCATCTGCCTGCAATTTGGCAGATCAAAACTCACCAGGCTCAAGGTTGACTCAGCCTTCCATCCTTCCGAGGTAGGTAAAATGAGGACCTAGACTGTTGCGGGCAATATGCTGACTCTGTAAACCGCTTAGAGAGATCTGTAAAGCACTGTGAAGCGGTATATAAGTCTAAGTACTATTGCTATTACACCTTTTGTGTCAAGGTTTTTCCACTTTGGATTCTAGATGGATTTAATGCACAATCTGTGAGTCCTGTTGCACTCACAGCTCCTGCCTGAAGAGCAAGTAGCCATGGCTAAGAGGACCTTTGCATATTTTTGAGTGGTGAACCAGTTACACACATTCTTGGACTGGGAGATTTTGCTCCTTGTTAGTGATGCACTCAAGATCTCCTGTCTGGATTACAACAACATATTATACATGGGACTACCCTTAAGGAGCATTTGCCAGCAGTTTAACAGTTCAATTTTCACCGGCTCAAGTCTGACTCAGCCTTCCATCCTTCTGAGGTCTGTAAAATGAGGACCCAGATTGTTGGGGGCAATATGCTGACTCTGTAAACTGCTTAGAGGGGGCTGCAAAGAACTGTGAAGTGGTATATAAATCTATGTGCTATTTGGAAGTCTCAGCTTGTGCATAATGCAGCTGCATGAATAGTAAATGGTATCTCCATTTACTATTCATGTAGTTCTTGGCACATGCAACACCACCGATTCAGTGCTGCATTGTTTGCCAATGCATTTCCAGGTGAAATTAAAAACTGCTGGTTATCACCTTTAAAGCCCTTTATGGCTTGGGATCGGGTTACCTGATGAACTGTCTTCTCCACATTGCTTCTACCTATCCAATCTGGTCTGGCAGGATGGGCAAGCTCTGGGTCCTGTGAACCAAGGAATGTTGGCTGGCGGGGAGCAGGAGGTGTGTCTTTTCTGTCACAACATCTGCCCTCTGGAACATTTTTCCTTCAGAGATTAAGATGGCTCCAACTCTGTTGACCTTTCATAAGACTTGTTTATGTACCAGGCCTGGAGTGCCAAGTGTGTTATGGCCTCCATTTTGATCATAATAACATCTACAGATTATAAATTTCTCGATGCTATATGCATTTAATTTTCTTTTGGATTGTTTTGGTAATTTGCTTTTAATTGATCTTATGATTATTTGCCACCCAGGGACCCTTGTCTAAGATGGACAGCCATATAAATTGAACAAATAAATAAATACAATAAAAGCAATAAAGATCCCCCTACTTTTTCAGCTGCAACAAAGAATAATACCTTCTCTCCTCCACCCTACCCCCCCCCCACACTTTTTGCTTCTACTCTCTTTATCTTTTGCAACAGGCATATCTAACTGAAACCAGATTTGAATTTTTAATGCTGCCAAATGCATTGCCTTTGTAAGACATTACACACCTGTGTTTGCACATTCCTTTTGCTAAATCTTCCCCACCCCATCACTGTTTCCTGCAATATATTCCAAGCTTCAAATTGTAACCCACAGTGCTTTTAGCCACTCAAGCAAAGATTATCAGAATCTTATCATAACAATAAGGGTGTGAATAAAGACCATTTCACAATCCAATGCATGATCACTGAATATGGCAAATGTAATGCTTTAAATTTTGAATGTTAGACACAAGAAACACTTATTTTGAGGTTTTTGTAGAAAACTGGATATATTTCCACTTTGTATAAGAATGCCTAATTAAGTTGCTAATATGTTTTTCACATTCTACAGTTTGAAGAAAAAATGTCAAAGTTTCACCGTTTTAGTTTTTCTAACCACAGCACTGTATTTTCCCCCTAATAAGTGTCCTCTGGATGCAGGGGCATTAATTGTTGGGGGGGGGTGGATTTTCAGGAAAAGTCAAGATATGTCAGGGTCAAAGAATCAGGACTATTGTTAAGTTGCAGCATAGAAGAGTGATTCAAGTCTATACAAATGATCTAGTCAACTAAAGTTCAGCACTAAATTGGTGCCAGAGAAGGGTCAATGGATTTCAGGAGGGATTGGACTTGGACTGTTTGTGGCAACATAAATGTCTCTAAGCTGATGACCTGCTTAACTCCGCCCCTCCCCCCAGCTCTGCCTGTTCTTCTCTTACAAGATGGCATCCATGACTATACAATTGAACCATATTGCATACAGGTAATCCTCGATTTATGAGCCCAAAGTTTATGTTGCTAAGTGACATTTGTTAAGTGCATTTTGCCCCATTTTACAACCTTTCTTGCCACAGTTGTTAAGTGAAGCACAGCAGTTGTTAAGATTGTAACATGGCTGTTAAGTGAATCAATGGCTTCCCCATTGACTTTGCTTGTCAGAAGGTCAGAAAAGAGGATCACTTTTGATCTGAATGAGCCGTGATGGTGCAGTGGTTAGAATGCAGCACTGCAAGCTACTTCTGCTGACTGCTGGCTGCAATTCAGCAGTTCTAGTCTCACTGGCTCAAGGTTGACTCAGCCTTCCATCCTTCCGAGGTTGGTAAAAGGAGGACCCAGATTGTTAGGGGCAATAAGCTGCCTCTGTAAACCACTTAGAGAGAGCTGTAAATCACTGTGAAGTGGTATATAAATCTAAGCACTATTGCTATTGCTATCACATGACCTTAGGATGCTTTAAGCATCATAAATATGAATCAGTTGCCAAGTGCCTGAATTTTGATCACATGACTGTGAGGATGCTGTAACAGTTGTAAGTGTAAAATGGTCATACTTTTTTCAGTGCCATTGTCACTTCAAAGAGTTCCTAAGTGAACTGTTATAAGTTGAGGATTACCTGTATTGATACTTGCAAAAAGAGGGTAGGGCTTTAATCATATGGTCTTATCCTGACTTTTTCGGCACCTCCCCTGCAGACACTGTTGTCAAAATATGGGGGACTTCAACTCCGATGATCTTTGGAAGACTGAGAATGACTGCAATCAGCCAAATTTCCCCAAATTTCAGTTTTATGGGTGGAGTACAGGTAGTTCTCAGTTGAGCCCAAATTTTCTGTTGCTCAGTGAAACATTTTTAAGTGAATTTTGCTCCATTTTATGAACTTTCAAGCCACAGTTGTTAAGAGAATCACTGCCATTGTTAGATTAGTATCCCGGTTGGTAAGTGCAACTGGCTTCTTCATTGACTTTGCTTGTGGATCCCAAAAGGGGATCACATGATCATGGGACACAGAAAGGTCATAAATATGAACCAGTTGCCAAACATCTGAATTTTTGTCACATGACCATAGGGATGCTGCAAAGGTTGTAAATGTGAAAAATTGTCATAACTCACTTTTTCCACTACCATTGTAGCTTTGAACAGTCACTAAATGAACTGTTGTAAGTCGGGGACTACCTGTATAACTTTTTTTTAATAGCAATAGCACTTAGACTTATGTAGTGTTTCACAGTACTTTACAGAATAGAATAGAATTCTTTATTGGCCAAGTGTGATTGGACACACAAGGAATTTGTCTTGGTGCAAATGCTCTCAGTACATAAAAGAAAAAATACATTCGTCAAGAATCATAAGGTACAACACTTAATGATAGTCATAGGGTACAATAAGCAATCAAATCATACTAGGAAACAGTCAATATAAATCGTAAGGATACAAGCAACATATTTACAGTCATACAGTCAGAAGTGGGAGGGGATAGGTGATAAGGAGTGATGAGAAGATTAACAGTAACAGTAATGCAGACTTTGTAATAGTTGAACAGTGTTGAGGGAATTATTTGTTTAGCAGAGTGATGGCGTTTGGGAAAAAACAGTCCTTGTGTCTAGTTGTTCTGGTGTGCAGTGCTCTATAGCATCGTTTTGAGGGAAGGAGTTGAAACAGTTTATGTCCGGGATGTGAGAGGTCTGTAAATATTTTCACAGCCCTCTCTACGTGGTTTACAGAGTCAGCCTATTGCTCCCAACAATCTGAGTCCTCATTTTACTGACCTTGGAAGGATGGAAGGCTGAGTCAACCTGGAGCCTGATGAGATTTGAAATGCCAAATTACAGGCAGCCAGCCACAGCTCTTAATGATTTTGGAATGCACCTTTAAAATGGGAAAGGTGCAAATAAATAAATTTCTAATTTGCACTTCTCCACATAATCAGTGTGCCAAATGTCGTCTTCATTTCTAAGGTTTATCCTGGAAGATGTGTAGGAGCCTCATAGTCAAAATGTTAGAGAACTTTACTCTTCTTAAAAATGAACAGAAGAGTGACAGGAAACTACTGGCACGTCCAAATATAAATACTCCTCATACTACGACTAAAACATATAATAAGTCTATCTGCATAATGCAGAAAGTCGTTAGCATGATATCCAAAATGGGGGGAAGTGGAGGACTGAAATAATCTGAATGGAAAGCAAATATATTAAATTTGATGGAAATGTAAAAATGAATACTGCAATCTACCTATAATCAACAAAACCATGGTGGGAAAGAATGTGACAAAATGAATGTAAGATTTGGTTCAGCCTAATTTAAAATGGATTTGGATGGAACATCCTTTCATTTTGTAAAGAAAGGCTATCTTGCACTGTATTCATGTAAAATGGTGGCTAGGCAGTTTTAGTATCATGTAACATACTCAATTTAATGAAAAAGCTGGTGTCTAATAGAAAAAAGTCTATGTGATTAGTGAACCAATGTAAAAACAGAAATCTTAGTAATATTTCCTCTTCCCTTTCCTAGCACACACTAGCATACATTAAATGAAAAAACATAACTGGCATGCAGGAAATTTACAAAGGCTTGAATTCCCTATAGAAATTTCTTTTCGGAGTCCACTTTCAAAAGCTGACATTTCTGCAGGAAATCCATCCACCCAAAGCGTATGCTACACTAGCATTTCCTTGTCTGAAATTTTCTTCTACATATGTAGCTTGTATGGGTTTAGGATGTGGGTGTACATTCCCCACAGGTGCACTATCTTGTGAAAATTGAATAGAATTCTATAAAGGTATCAATGACCTGTTTGAGAAAGAGCATTGTGTGGATGCATATATAGTAAATTGCATAAAAACAGTGAAGAATTTGTTCAGGCTTCTCACAATTTTATTACATTATCCTGCACTTGAAGTTTTCCCTGTTGTTGGCGCAATTCAGATGCAATCCCATATAAAACCACAAAACTTATTTAAATAAAATTTTAATTGACTCTCTCCTACCCAGAAACCTTGTCAACTTCTTTCTGTAAGAGTTGCCAAATCTGAGTTATTAAGGTGATGCCATTCCATCAGTCCTATGTTCTGACTCTAAGCAGGATGAAAGCTTACAAGGGATCTGGGGAAGACGTCACAAAATATGTAGGGGATAATAGTAGTTCCCTGAGGTCAGGAGAGAGAAAGGGGAGAT
Organism: Naja naja; assembly: GCA_009733165.1. Taxonomy (NCBI): domain Eukaryota; kingdom Metazoa; phylum Chordata; class Lepidosauria; order Squamata; family Elapidae; genus Naja; species Naja naja. Next base: position 347,070,236 of record CM019148.1, on the reverse strand, counting down.
ATTTTATCAACTATTTTTCTTGGGTTAGAACATTTTTCTTTAAAAAATTATTATTATTATTATTATTTGGGGGAATCTACATTTCTGTACCTCAATAGTTCTGAGCACATATGTTTCTGTCAGATTGACAATAACTGGGCTTAATCGGCTTGTTTCTGGGGTAGGTGCTTATTAGTGTAATTAGCTGCAAACTATGAAAGAAACAAGCACCCACATAGCTCATGTACTAACTTAGCTCCTCTTGTAACCACACCCAAATTGATTCTCTCCAGAGCAAAGACATCCAGTTGCTATGAAATGCTTAGCAAGGCATTAGAACAGAGGTCTTGAAACCTAGCAACTTTAAGACTTGTGGACATGCTGGGTAAGGATTTCTGGGAGCTGAAATCCATACGTCCTAACTTTGCCAAGTTTGGAGACTCCTGCATTAGAATAGTCAGTAGCAGAGATGGTGTTCAGCAGGTTCTGACCAGTTCTGGAAAACCGGTAGCAGAAATTTTGAGTAGTTCAGAGAACCGGCAAATACCACCTCTGACTGGAGATTTTACAGTATCCTTCCCCTGCCATGCCCACCAAGCCACGCCCACAGAACTGATAGTAAAAACAATTTGAATCCCACCAAATCTAATCAGGTTTTCTGTTCTTTTCAATAAGGGTAGGCTGTTTTTTTGTTCCCAGAGTTTTCATGTATGTATGCATCCCAGCATGTTTAGAACCAGAAATGCTGATACTATAAGACAAGCAACATTTGTGGGCTCAAGGTTGAGATTCCCAGTATACTTTTCCAAGAATGGCCAACCAAATACTACTGGAAATTCAAGATAAGCCACAAACTTGCTTTAATGTTGTCCTCATCCCAAGACTAGTATGCTTCCCTTAAACCAGGTCTATCAAACTGGCAGCCCGCGGGACAGATGCATCACGTGCAGGCCACGCCCACCCCAGCTCTGCAAAGGCAAAAAAACATCATGATACATCTTGATATGTCACGTGATGAGATCGGGTTTGACATCCATGCCTTAAACAGATTCTGTTCCATTTTTGTGGTTAAGAGCAAGTGGTAAGTCCCCTTCTTAATCCTCTTTGAAAACAACAGACAGCTAAGGTTTAAAATGAACTAGACTTTCAACAAAAGATCCAGTACTATTCAACACCTTCATAAATAATCTAGACAAGGGGATAGAAGGGGAACTCATCAAATTTGCAGAAGACATGAAGCCAGGGGGAATTACTAACACTTTGGAAGATAAACTTGAGATTCAGAAAGATCTTGATAGGTTTGAACACTGGGCCCAACTCAACAAGAGGCAATTCTGTGGTGAGAAAAGTAAGAGCCTGTGCTTAGGTAGGAAAAACCAAATGCATAGTCACTGAATAGGTGGTACTTGGCTCAACAGTAGTAGTTGTGAGAGAAATCTAGGTGTCCTAGTGCATCACGACTAAAGTATGAGCCAGCAATGTGCTGCAATTGCCCAAAAAGTCAGTGCAGTCCAAATAATATCAAAATCACATGAAGTGATAGTGTCCGCTTTTTACTGAACAAGTTAAAACTGTTAAGTTTGCATGAAGAGTCAGACACGAAGAGCTTCAGTGAAGAGTTTATTAAGTGACTACAGCTCAAATGGACCCAACTTGGCTGGGCTACGGCTGCTTCTTATAGCCAGCAGCCGTAGTTGCCAGCCAATCAGAGTGCAGGGTTTTTCCCGCACTATTTAAACCAATCCTATTTGACATTTTACAGAACATTCAAACTAAACCAATAACATTCAAACCTACATACATAACACCCCTCCCCACTAGGTTCAGTCCATACCAAACCCCAACCTATCTAATGTATTCTTTTAAATAGGTGGGGCTCTTGCGTGTACGTTGAGACCTTCGTGGTTCAGAAGTTTTAACATTCTCACCCAGTAAGAGAGGAAATGTGTCTGCTGACATTTCCCCACTGGGACTTCCTGTGAAAGAAGACGCTGTTTGACTGTTAGAATCTGGTCTCTCCTCCCCACCCATCTCCAGCCCAATGTCAGCACCCAAGTCAGGTAGTGATGTACAATCTTCCACTTCTAAGGATGGATTTTGGCATTGTGGCAGGTTTTGGGATGGTTCCTGTTGTAATGGCTCGTTACACATGGGGTTGATTCTTGCTTGCTGATTTTCCTCCTGTTCCTCCCTTCCCCTAGAATTGACATCAGGTGAGGGAACTAGAGAGGAACAAGTGCGATGCTCCTGAGAGAACCTGGATCTAAGTTGATCAATGTGCCTGCTCCAGAGGAGTCCATCCTCTGTTTGCACCCTGTAAGAACGAGGGCCTGTGATCTGAGTTATCTCAGCAGGAATCCACAAAGGTTCACCTATAAGGTTCTTACCATAAACAGAATCACCCACACTGAATGTGCAAACTTTGGAAGTGGAATCTAGTGGTGTGTTGGGTGCGTAAGTGGGATGAAGGCGATCAAGGGAAGACCTAAGTTTCCTACCCATCAACAACTCTGCTGGGGATAAGTTATTAGATGGGTTAGGAGTGATGTGCTGAACACTAAGAAGTTTTTCAACTTTCTCGGTGATGTCCCCAGGACCCAGTTGCTGAAGCTTCTCCTTGGTAAAACGTACCATGCGTTCAGCCCGGCCGTTAGCTGAAGGGTGCCCAGGGGCAGTGAGGGCATGTCTGATACCCTGTTGTGCTAGGTAGGATTCAAAGAGGTTGGATGTAAATTGAGGGCCATTGTCAGAGACAAGAACATCAGGTAACCCGTGGGTTACAAAAAGCTTTTTAAGCTGCTTGATGACAGCATTGTTTCCGAGGGAGGTCTCTGTTGCAGAGATAGGCGGGAGTGAGATCCTCCTCCTGAGATGGGGGCCAAATGGGCGGGTGGGCTTGCTGCTAGCATACCTTTCCCCCAGCTGTGTGGCAGCGGCCCTGCCTGGGCTCCTCGATCTCCTCTCCAGGGTGGCGGTGGAGCTCCCGGACCTTATGGTCTTGGGGGACTTCAACTTGCCTTCCTTGGGGGGGTTGGGTGGCCCAGGAATTCATGGCTTCTATGGAGGCCATGGGCCTGACCCAGTTGATTCAAGGTCCTACTCATGGAGGGGGAAATAGTCTTGACCTAGTTTTTATCTCTGAGCAGTGGCGGAGTGACAGAGGGCAGGTCACTATTACGACTTTGCCTGTTCCATGGTCTGATCACTATCTCCTACGATGCTGGGATGAGGAGCTAGATGGAGATGCCCCCTGAGAGGTTCCAGGCAGAACTGGGGTTCTTCCCTTCTTCCCTTGCTCACAGCTCTGCCGAGATCTGGCAATAGCCTGGCAACGGGCTGCGTCGGAGGCCCTCGACAGGGTTGTCCCCATGTGTCCCCTTGTGCATCGTGGATCTCGGTTAGCTCCTTGGTATACTGAGGAGCTCCGGGGGATGAAGCGCCATCGAAGGGGTTTAGAGAGCAGGTGGAGGTCTACCCGTTCCCAATCCGACCGAGCCCAGCTGAGAGCCTTTATTAGGACTTACCTGGTAGCTATGAGAGAGGCGAGAAGATCCTATCTCTCCACTCTCATAGCGTCCGCAGATAATCGCCCGGCCGCCCTGTTTCGGGTTACTCGTTCCTCCTTCGCTAGAGGGGGGGCCGGACCCGTTGCGGGGTAAGGCTGAGGAATTTGTTCAATATCTGTCGGATAAGATTGCTCGTATTCGGGACGGGTTATCCTCCGATTTGCAGTGGTCTGAGGAAGGGGGTGCAGGAGTCTGGTTATCTGGGATGAGTTCGATCCGTTCCGAGGATGAAGTGGACAGGATAATGCGGTGTATGAGTTCCACCACATGTTTGTTGGACCCGTGTCCCTCCTAGCTGGCTTATGCCGCCAGGGAGGCCACCTGCGGTTGGCTCGGGCAGTTATCAACGCTCTTTAAGGGAGGGTGTCTTTCCTGCCGCCTTGAAAGAGGCGGTGGTGAGGCCCCTCCTGAAGAAGCCTGCCCTGGACCCGACTGTGTTAGACAACTTTCGTCCAGTCTCCAACCTTCGTTTTTGGCGAAGGTTGTTGAGAGTGTGGTGGCTCAACAGGTTCCGCTTTTCCTGGATGAAGCGGACTACCTAGATCCGTATCAATCGGGCTTCCGACCTGGGTATAGCACGGAGACGGCATTGGTCGCGCTGATGGATGATCTCTGGAGGGCTCGGGATAGGGGTTTTTCCTCTGTCCTGGTCCTATTAGACCTCTCAGCGGCTTTCGATACCATCGACCATGGTATCCTTTTGCGTCGCCTTGGGGGGTTGGGAGTGGGGGGCACCGTTCTTCAGTGGTTCTCCTCCTACCTCTCGGGGCGGTCGCAATCAGTGCTGACAGGGGGGGTCAGGTCGTCCCCTAGGGTACTCTCTTGTGGGGTCCCTCAGGGGTCGGTCCTTTCCCCCCTTTTATTTATTTATTTATTTATTTATTATTTGAACTTATATGCCGCCCCATCTCCGAAGACTCGGGGCGGCTTACAACTAAAACAGGAACAATAAATACTTAAAAAACAATTAAATTAAATTATAAGTTCAAACATTATAAAAACCTTAAAACCATCCCTCCCCCAAGAGGGTCACAGCCCGGGTTGGTCAAACAACCAGGTCTTTAACTCACGGCGAAAGGTGCGGATATTTAACATCTACATGAAGCCGCTGGGTGAGATCATCCGTGGTTTTGGGGTGAAATTCCATCAGTACACTGATGATACTCAGCTGTACATTTCCACCCCAGGCCAGATCAGTGATGCCCTCTCCCTGATGACCCGGTGTTTGGATGCGGTACGGAACTGGATGAGCGGAAACATGCTTCGACTCAACCCGGCCAAGACTGAGTGGCTGTGCATACCGGCGCCCGACCCAGTCAAGATTATCCATCTTTGGCCATAGGGGAGAGGTGCTGCCCCTGTGGATAGGGCGCGGAACCTGGGGGTCCTCCTGGATGTACAGCTCCGGTTGGAGGAGCAGGTGGGGGCCATTGCCAGGGGGGCCTTTGCCCAGCTCCGTCTTGTTCGTCAACTTCGCCCTTTTCTGGATCGGGACGCCCTGCGCACGATCACTCATGCCCTTGTTACCTCTAGGCTTGACTACTGCAACGCTCTCTATTTGGGACTGCCCTTACATACCATCCGGAGATTGCAGCTGGTGCAAAATGCGGCGGCGCGGGTGGTGATGGGAGTTACCCAGTTCTCCCATGTGACCCTCCTCCTGCGCGGCCTGCATTGGTTGCCGGTTGCGCTCCGGGTGAGATTCAAGGTTGCCTTTTCTCTGCCCTGACCTAATGTTGAAGACCTATTTGACCAACCCGGCTGTGACCCTTTGGGGAGGGTTATTTTAATTTTTAATTCATTTTATAAACATTTGGGCTTATAACTCTGATTTAATCGTTTTTTAATGTATTTATTGTTCTTTGCTTTTTAGTTGTAGTCACCAGTCTTCGGAGATGGGGCGGCATATAAGTTCAAATAATAAATAAATAATAAATAAATAAATCAGTTGTGGTGGATGCCATAGGGATGACCTCTAGCCATTTGGAATATGCATCTACTATAATGAGGAAGGTGTGCCCTCTGGTAGGGCCTGTGAAGTCAATGTGAATCCTAGACCATGGGGCCCTAGGACATTCCCATTCCTGTGGGGGGGCGAGAGGTGGGGCAGGCCTGACTACCTGACAGTTGGGACAAGATGCAACCCAGTTTTCAACCATTTTGTCAATACCTGGCCACCATACGTAACTCCTGGCCAAACCCTTCATCCTTACAATACCTGGATGACCCTCATGTAACATTTCCAAAACCTCTCTTTGCAGTTTTGCAGGAATAACCACCCTGTTACCCCACAAAATACATCCTCCTAATACAGATAATTCAGTTTGCCTGGATTTAAAAGGTTGGGCAAGGTGAGGTAGATCTTGAAAGGGCCAACCTTTCTTAATCCAGCCTATAACAGGAGCCAATAAAGTGTCTTTGGCAGTCTCTCTGGCAATTTCAACAGCGTGTACTGGAAGCTTGGCAACAGTTTCTAGGAAAAAGGTGTGCCTCAAGTTCAACGTCCTCAGTGTGAAACAAGTGGGAGCACTCAAGGCATCAGCATGGCCAATGTCTTTACCAGGCTTGTGGATGAGCTTGTATGAATAAGCAGCAAGAAATTCAGTCCACCTCAGCATTCTTGGTGACAGGATAGTGGGTTAGGTTTGTCTCCTGCCACAATGCCTAACAAAGTTTTGGATCTGTGACAATGGTAAATGTTCTCCCATATAGATACTCATGGAATTTCTTGACAGCTGCAACAATTGCCAATGCTTCCTTGTCCAATTGGCTGTAATTCCTCTCTGCTTTGGTCAAAGTGAGAGTAAAATGCAATAGGGCTTCCCTTCCGCTGGGAAGCCTGTGGCTCAAAACCCACTCCAAAAGGGGATGCATCACAAGTCAGTACAACAGGCAAATTCTCAGAGAACTGTATCAGTACAGCATCAGACGTGATTAGTCTTTTAATATTGTTAAATGCTGATTGTTCCTTCCTGCCCCAGACCCAAACAGAGTTTTTGTCCAGTAGTCTGTGTAATGGTTCTGCAATGGTTGCCTTCTGAGGTAGGAACATGTGATAAAGTTAATAAGTCCAAGGAAGGCTTGCAAATCTGTTTTGCATTTTGGTCTAGGGTTCTTTGATTGCTTGAACCTTGGCATCTGTAGGATGGATGCCATGCTTGTCACATGTAGCCCAAGAACTCAACCTTGTCAGTTCTAAGAGTGCATTTTTCTTCCTTGACTTTTAACCCCTTGCTTTCTTGAATCTGGTAAGGACTTCTCTGAGTCTCTCTTGTAATTGAGTGTCATTTTCAGCAGAGATTAACACATCATCAAAGTAAGGCACTACCCTGGCAGTCCTTGGAGCATCCTTTCCATAAGGCTTTGGAAAATGCCTGGTGCCACGCTTATTCCAAACTGTAACCTTTACATTTGAAGGCACCTCTATGAGTCACAATGGTTTGGGCCTCTGCAGTGGCATCATCAACTGTTAGTTGTTGATATGCCTGGGCCAGATCCAATATGGCAAAGACTGTACCCCTGCCAAGTGAATGTAATAAATGATGCACCACTGGAACTGGATATGCGCTCTGCTGAAGCGCATGGTTCAATGTCCCCTTATAGTCTCCACAGATTCTTACTGAGCCATCAGTCTTGACTGGTGTGACTATGGGTGTCTCCCATCTGGAGTGGTCAGTGGGCTCTAAAACTCCTTGAGCTATTAGTTTATCTAACTGTGCATCAATTTTTTCCTTTAAGGCAAATGGGACCCTTCTGGGCTTTAAACGAATTGGGGGCACCTTGGGATCTAGGTTGAAAGTGATAGGCATCCCCATATACTTGCCCAATCCGTCGCTGAAGACCTCTGGAAACTCAGACTTCAAGGCCTCCTCCCATTCAGTGTTGCTCACGTGATTGATGCCAGTCACCTCGATGCCACTCAAGTCCCAGCAAGCTTGGGCGGTCTTTGTCCACGATGGTCAGGGGCAACGTTTGGTGTGGCCTTTGAACTTCACGTTGAATTCTCTTGTTCCAACTACTGGAATCTTGTTCCCTTGTAGTCTTTAAGAGTCAGTGCTTGCTTCTGGAAATGCTTCTTCTGAATGTTGGGAAGTAGCCTGTGAATAGTGTCCTATGACACCATAGATAAATATGAGCCTGAGTCCACTTCCATTTGGCAAGGCCTTCCTTCAATAAGTACCTTCACATGTACTTTTCTGCTTCTTAAGGGTGAAGAATGACCAATAGTGACTGTTTGAAGAGTTTCATTCTTCCCACTTGCTTCTGTGTTGCGCCCCATTTTCTCACTGAAGTTGTTATGCTTGAATTCTCTATCAGGAAACTTCTTTCTGCTTGGTGGAGTTCTGGATGATTTGCAGACTCTTGCTAGGTGACCTCTTTTTTCACAACGGAGGCAGATGGTATCAAAAAACTTGCATTCAGTGCAGGGTGCCCCCACAACCTCTGCAATAAAAGTCTTGCCTTTTCTTCCAAGGTCTTTCCTTTTCTTCTCCATTCTGAGTCTAAAATTCCTTCCTCCACCTCACTACAGTCTGAATCAGAATCTATTTGCTCGCAATGGGTTGTTGTGGATTTTTCCACATCAGGATGGCTTATGGCCTTGTTAATTTTCTTCATGGCTGCTGCTGAGGACTTGGTAGCTTCCTGAAGAAGCTTCTTCTATGGCCTCCTTGCGTGATCTTAGGTTTCATTAATAATTTGCTCTGCAAAACCTTGTCTTTTAGGCCTAGAACAAATCGATCATGCATGGCCTCTTCAAAGTTGATAAACTCACATGCACCCCCAATGTCCCTTAAACTTGCCACGAAGTCATTAACATTTTGCTTTCCCTTGATCCCGACGGTAGAATTCGTGTCTCTTAATGAGGCACGATACTTGTGGCACGTAATGGGCTCTTAATAACTTTTCTAAGTCAGGCCAGTCCACTACCTTCACATCTGCAGCTCCCGCCAATGCCTTCACCATCTTGAAAATGGCGGACCACAGGACCGCCCTCTTCCGCTTGTCAGAAATGTCGGCGAGATCATTTCCCTCCAAATACATTTGGAAACGATCTGCATACGAGTCCCAGTCTTCTGCCATCGGATCGAACGGGGCTGGGGGGGTGTTCAGTGCAGCCATCTCTCTCAGCTTGTTCTCCGCGTTGTCTTCTCTTTGGGAAGGATCCCACCTTCGTCGCCAGTGTTAGATTTGCATGAAGAGTCAGACGCGGAGTGCTTCAGTGAAGAGTTTATTAGTGACTACAGCTCATAACAGACCCGATTTGGCTGGGCTGCGGCTGCTACTTATAGCCAGCAGCCGCAGTTGCCAGCCAATCAGAGTGCAGGATTTTCCTGCACTTTTTAAACCAATCATTTCTGACATTTTACAAGAACAGTTCAAACTAAACCAATGACATTCAAACCTGCATACATAACAGTAACTGCTCCATCACTGTGGCGGTTTAAGAAGAGATTGGACACCATTCATCTGGAATGGCATAAGGTCTCCTGCTTGAGCAAGGGGTTGGGCTAGAAGACCTCCCTGGCCATTTTCAACCCTATTATTCTATGTTTTGTCTCTCCACCAAGCACTACTCTGATCTGACCTATCTTAGTTTCTTGAGCTGCACCAAGGTCAGCTAGATGTTGCCACCTGCTATAACACAGATGCAAGCCTCCTTGCACTTCACTACACTGAAGCATGCCTACTATGCCAGAAGACCAGTAAATCCCCTCCTTGTTCCCAGCCCATGAATGAAATAGACTAACGTATCATTAGCTGTACTCATATAAAAATAGTATCCCCCCCAAAAAAAACCCTTGTTCTAATCATCATTACTTTGAAAGCTAAATTGACATGATAATGGTTGGGTAGAAGAAAGGGGGGAACACCAGGGGTGGGATTCTACCAGCTCGCACCTATTCACTAGAACCAGTTGTTAACATTCTAAGCAGTTCAGAGAACCGAATGTTAGAAGAAATTACTGGCCTAATCCTGTAAGGAAGGCAGGAAGGAACCATTCTGGTGTTGCTTACAGAAACTGCCTCTCTGTTAACCCTTATTACTTTCTTGGCAGGACTAGACTTCCTGTTTCTGGAACTTCTCTGGAGGTTTTTTTTTCCTCCTTTGCTGGTACTTTGCTTGTGTGGAGTGACCAAAGTTACAATGGCACTGAAAAAAGTGACTTATGACCATTTTTCACACTTACGACTGTTGCAGCATCCCCACAGTCTTGAGAGGCCAGGCGAGGAGATGCATGCCTCGATGTGAGTGATATTGAGTTGGCCATATCCAGCCAATAACATGGCCACCAAGCCACGCTCACAGAACCGGTTGTAAAAAAAATTGAATCCCACCCCTGGGGAACACTACCTTTATATGATAACAGCTAACAAGATGAGAAGGGTGACACAGTTTGAGGTAGTGGCTAAGGCACCAAGCTAGAAACTGGGAGACCATGAGTTCTGGTCCTGTCTTACACATAAATCCAGTTGGGTGGCTCTGAGCCAGTGACTCTCTCTCTCAGCTCTAGGAAGGCAGCAATGGCAAACTATTTCTGAAATCTGCAGGGACTTGTCCAGGTAGTGGCCAGGAGTCGACATTTCCTCAAAGAAATCCAAATGAACCAAAAACAAAGGTTCAAGATAAGAAATAATAGATGTGTTCGGAGAAGAGTTTTGGGAATAACAGAATTGAAAGGGACCATGGAGTTCTTCTAGTCTAACTCCCTGCTCAAGCAGGAGAGATCCAGTGGTGGGATTCAAATTTTTTTACCACTGGTTCTGTGGGCGTGGCTTGGTGGGCATGGCAGGGGAAGGATACTGTAAAATCTCCAGTCAGAGGTGGTATTTGCTGGTTCTCCGAACTACTCAAAATTTCCACTACTGGTTCTTCAGAACTGGTCAGAACCAGTGGCGGGATTCCAAAAAAATTACTACCAGTTCTGTGGGAGTGGCGTGGCTTGGTGTGCATGGCTTGGTGGGCATGGCAGGGGAAGGATATTGCAAAATCTCCATTCCCTCTCCACCCCACTAACCTGCTTTCCAGCTCTGTTCTCCTGTACAGGGCAACAAAAGAAGACCCAGCCAGTCAGGAGGCAGAGAATAGATGGGGGCAGGGCCAGTCAGAGGTGGTATTTGCCGGTTCTCCGAACTACTCAAAATTTCGCAGTTCTCCAGAACTGGTCAGAACCTGCTGAATACCACCTCTGGAGAGATCCTATACCATACCAGACAACTGGTTGTTGAATCTCTTCTTAGAAGCCTCCAGTGATGGAATACTCACAGATTTGTTCTTATTCCCCTCTAATCACTAATCAGGCTTCACTATAGCCATTTCCCTTCCAGTCCTTGCCTTTTCCATTAATGGTTTATTTCTGAGTTCTTTCCAATCCTATTTTTCCATCCCCACCTTCCGTTTCAGACACAAAGTTTTCTCTCCATTCCTAACCAGGGAGAGAGGAGTGGTAGGTAGCCTTCCCTATTTCAAGCATTTAGGAAGGGATAGTTTTCTGCTTATTTGCTCCTTGACATTGTCGGCTTCAGTCCAAACAACTGCCATAAGGGGAAAGGCAGGGCATTTAATTGGTGTTGGAATTTTACATCCCAGCTCTCATTCAGTTATAAATCATGATGCAACCCCATAGGAGGAAACATGGCAGAGTAATTTGTTTTCTTCAAAGTAGATCCTCAGACACATTTACATTTTGGCGATTAATTTGATTTAACGCCACTGAGGCCGGCCAATTCTTTTCTCCCTATATAATCGATTTAGCATGCTTTCACTAATCCTGCTGTGGAAAGCTGAGTTATATCAGTGTTAAATAACAGGTGTCCTTTACAAGGGAGACTCCATTAACAAACGACTGATCAATGCAAGAAACAATATAATGACTGCTCCCTGTGCAATTCAAGGTGTAAAACAGCATTGCTGTTACAGACAATTATTTCATAATATCTAAACTTACGTTAAGAAGGAGAAGGGATAAATTGGTGTGTCTCAACATGGGATCAGCTGGGGCTTAGCTTTGTTCTAAGGGACAATAACTCTGTGATCCTGAAATGGAAGTAGGACAAACAATTGACATTTCAAAGTTTATTGTCCTGAGGTGCAGGGGAGAAAAACCTCATGAAAAGGTCCCCATCAGGGGTGGGATTCAAATTTTTTAACAACCGGTTCTGTGGGCGTGGCTTAGTTGGTGGGCGTGGCTTGGTGGTCATGTTATTGGCTGGGCATGGCCAACTCAATATCACTCACATCAAGGCACGCATCTCCTCGCCTGGCCTCTCATGACTGTGGGGATGCTGCAACAGTCGTAAGTGTGAAAAACGGTCATAAGTCACTTTTTTCAGTGCCATTGTAACTTTGAATGGTCACTCCACACAAGCAAAGTACCAGCAAAGGGGGGGGGGAACCTCCAGAGAAGTTCCAGAGACAGGAAGTCTAGTCCTGCTAAGAATGTAATAAGGGTTAACGGAGAGGCAGTTTCTGTAAGCAACACCAGAATGTTTCCTTCCTGCCTTCCTTACAGGATTAGGCCAGTAATTTCTTCTAACAACCGGTTCTCTGAACTGCTTAGAATGTTAACAACCAGTTCTAGAGAATAGGTGCGAACTGGTAGAATCACACCCCTGGTCCCCATACTTCTAACTGTCTGTAATCCAACTATGGTAATCAGGAGTTGTGAGTGCCTACATATATATATATATTCAAGGCAAAAGCAGAACTGTACCAGAAAGAAACAAATTGGGAGCACTCATTAAGTGCATACAATTAGCTTAGATAAACCCACATCCGCATAATGGATTGTTTTTAATTAAAAATTAAAACCTAACCTATAAGTCCTGCCCCCTGCCTTGATTGCCTATTTACCTTTTTGCAGGTTCCTCAAATAATTGTCTATTAACTGCATGGATTTTTTTAAACTTCTGCATGGTGCAATACATTTTAATGTTGCCTCTTTAATAGTTCTTTTAATGAAGAATAGGCATATAAAGATTGATCACACACAAATATAAACTACATTTAGGTGCTTCATGGGGATTTGCAAAGTAAAGACTGTATTCATTTCAGATTTCAATGAGGGGGATATCACTTTTGTACTTTTCCTATCTCACATGATAAAAACATTTCTGCAGGCAGAAATCTCATAGTTCAAAACTTTGTGAATATTTCTTCTCCAGGAGAAAAGAATCCACCCCAACTTTTCACTGATTTTTCTATCTGCAGACAATTTTTATTGAGTTGTTAATTGCATGTTTAACACTATGGAGCTTAATTGCTCAGGGCAAAGTGTCTCCTTGTCTTTCATTCTCAGAATAATCCAATGAGGTAGCCTAAGCACTACATGTGGAAAAACAGAAACTTTAATCCAGTCTACCCATCACTAGATTACAAATTAATCAGAACTGGTGAACCTGGTCTGCAGAATGCAATCCATTTCCCCATAATAGCAATCTACTATTAACTCATTCAACTACATATATAAACCAGATATTTGCTGATTAATCAAATGCTCAATTGTAATCAGTTTCATTTGCTCATCCATACTTCCCCATCACACAATTCCCTTTTGGCTAAGAAGTGTTATGCAAAATGCAGGAAAGGAGTTAGAAATAGTAAGCTAACCAAATTAAAGGCATGAGATACTAAAGACAAATAGAGCTACAGTATATCTAGCTTATAACAACTCAATTCATTGTACACAATATCTTAAATATTTTTCTCTCGTTGCAAATTCTCTTTACTTCTACCATGTCTTTCTACCACTTCACATATTGCTTTTTTTTTCTTTAAATGTCTCATCTCTTTCTTTTCAGCATCTGTTTGCTCAGTCCAACCACAACTTTCTTGACCCATTCACTGTACTTTCATATTCACAAACTTTCATATTATTTTATTTGATCCTCATTTATTTGTTATCATACCCGCTATCTTTTTAACTGTGTTTGCACACGTTCGGACCCACGCTTCTTGTTGCACCATACATTCTTTCTAAAATTCACTGCAAATCATTAAGGTTCTTAACCAATAAGACAATATTATCTGCCTACAAGTATACGTGTACATGCACATCCCCAACAAGATAAACCTACGTCAACAAGATACACTTACGTCACCACAAGCATTCTTTATCCATTAAATATCATATATCCTTGTTTTGGCTCAATGCTGAACCATTTGCTAGGTATTCTATTCTCATGAATGGTTTACTTCTATCATCTCCAGTTTTAATCACATCTGTGCAGTATTTCTTCCTACACTTTCCATAACAATAAAAACTCAGCTTTACTTCAAATATGTTCATACTATTCCTTATAAGCTAGGATCTTTTATCAAAATACAACCTGGCAAGACAAGAGCCTGTTCACAATCCCTCAACTAGAAGCCTTATGACTTAGTTGATGTGAAGGTACAAAATGTTCAACAGCCAAGGAAATAAAACATTTCTTTTTACATCTGGGGATGGGCAGAAATGTTGTCAATATATCTAGGAGTAGATCTCATGAGTTAGAAAACAGGCTTGTCGAGTATATATGTTTAAAAAAGAGAATTCTGTCCAGAAACAAGGAAATTAAACGGAAGAAGAAACTTATAAAGGAGCCTGAAGAAAGAGACTATAGAGACAAGCAATTGAGACAACAACAAAAAATCTGCTGAGAAAGAGATCTTTGAAAGAAATTTAAACTCTCTTAAAAGTAGATTGGGCTGCGAGTTGGGTATGATGAGAAAGAAATGATTATATGAGAAGGTGTTTGCTGTAGGAACTGGACCATGCTGGCAGCAGTATAAAAAAACCCACTGGATTTTGAGAAAATAATAGACGGTGGTGCCTGGGAATGGAAGAGAAAGGAAAGAGAAAAGCTTTCCTGGTCACGGCTGCCACCTGCACTTCTAGCAAATTCTGTTGAGTTCAAGAGGAGCCCCAGATTATGAACAAGCTCAGCATGAGGAAGCACCATCCATCCGTAGCTAAATATTCGGATGGCTCAATTCTGCCGGACTTTTAATAGGCTTTTTCTTCTGGCCATTGGGCCAAAATGTTAGATGGGCCAAAGTGTTGGATGAGCCCATCCAAAATGGTATGATTCAACTCAAATATCCTGCCCTGGATGTTTATGTAGATTTCTCGGGAGGGAGGATGTTGTTCCTTTGTTTTTAACTATATATAACTACATATAAGCCCCTCAGAGTCCCTGTTAAAAGTTGGACAGCTAAAGAAACCATTTAAATATATAAATACTATTTGTGGTTTTGATTCCATACCCTCAGTCCGAACCCAGTCTGAACCCTGATTGAGAAAGCCCCAGATAATCCATTTTCTTCAGATTTTTCTTCAACCGCACCCTTACTACCATTCTCAACAACCTTCCTGAGGGAAGAAGCACTGGAGACAAACCAGTAGTCTTCTAAGATTGCCAGGTCAAATTTTGGCTTTTTCAAGGCAGATGACACCGCTACCTCCATGAAAGAAATATTTACTATTAACAGGAGCCTTTTACTGATTGCACAGTTGATGTTGCAGAGATCTCGGTCCACCTCCAACAAAACAGGCTCAAACTCATCCTAAATAACTTTGCAGAATGTAGCCTCAGTTGGACCTGCCCACGAGTGTCTAGTTCAGCAAATTCAAACCACATTATCTCCTAGATATCCTGCAGACTCTTCACAGTGACCCAACAAATATTCCACTTGTTCACCTTTACTCAAAAGCAGGGGTGAGCAAAATTTCCCCTGGATGCTAATTTGTTCTCTTTGCAAGTGCAGAAAAAAAGGGGGCGGGGAAATTGGACCACAGCAGAAAACTTCCTAGAAATAAATTCAGCATTCAAAAGCAGCGAGAAATGTTAGTACTGAGACAATTAACATTAGGAAAGGCTCTGAAAATCAGCACCTGAATTACTGAATCCCACAAGGAAAAGCAAAATGGAGCTTTTGTCTGGGGCTAAAACTAAATCTTTTTTTTCTTCTTCAATATCCATATATAATGAATAGAGTGTCCTACAGACTAGATAGTGACATTTTTTGAAAAGGTCCAGTGGGGTGAGAGAAGAGGAATTCAGGCTGGGAGGGATTTCTTTTGCCTCGATCTGGGTGAGCAGCAGATTCTGGTTGAAACCAAAAACTGCAGAATCCATTCTATCAGTGGGGGCAAACCTATGACACGCATGTTAGAGGGGACACTCTGTGTTTTGGGTGACATACCAGCATTCACCAATACCTGACAACAACTATTTTTGAAAGCACATCCCATTCTCCTGTGATTCTCAAAGTCTGTGGAGGCCACCTGAGAACAGGGTGTGGTCTTAGGCAGCCTCCACAGCTTCCAAAAATCACATGAGAACAGGCCACGCTTTTGCATGGTTTTTGGAGGCTCCAGAGGCCACAGAAAAGCATTCTCCCAAATCGCTTCAAGAATGAAGACCTCTTGAGACCTGGAGCAACCTTGAGTAGGCCGCAGTGGCATATCAACAGAAAGACAACATGCCTAAAATAAGCAGTGTGTGGCAGTTCCTGGGGATCCCACACAGGATTGGACTGTATTTTAAAAATAAAATAAAATAACAGAATATGTAAATAATTGTTTCACTTTTGCTCAGGGTGGGGGCGTTGACATGAACAGTGTCAATTTAGGGCTTTTCTGAATATCTGATACATTGAGCCCAAAGGTGTTGCCATCACTGGGTTAAACGTAAGGCAGCAGTGAAAAAACAGGCCAAGAAGCAGCCTTGCTTTATTTATATTCAGTGCTGCTTTGCTCTGAATGCAGTTTTACCTTTGCTCCCATTTTTTATCTCTCTGACTGTCTTTCCTTTTTGGCTCCTCTGTTTGCAGGTTAATGATTTCTAAATATATCAAAGGTTCCTGTGTCTTGGGCCTGCTGATTCACCAAGTCCTATACTCCATCTACTAAAATAAAAACACTTCATCCTTTGTTACTCCAGTGATGGGTGCCAGACATTCAACACTACGTGAGTTTGACCGCCTTGCTTAAAAAGATAAACTGGAGCCATTTAATTGAAAGCTAGGAAGGCAGATCCGTTCTGCCCCGTCCTGATTTTAGGTGGAAGGGAGAAAATCTCCCCATTCAAGAATAACTAATGGCAACTCAATTATCTTTCCTAGGTGCAGGGACCTCTGCAGGATACGGTCAAAAAAGTCAAGATGGCAGCCTTGATGGTGGATGGAACTTCGGTTGCACCATTGTGGCTACAATCTTACCTGTTTTGACCATCTCCTGAACACGGGATATAATATCAATTTTTAAAAATAGTCAAGCCTAAAAAATCTGATGAACTATTGAATAAAATGTATACAGGTAGTCCTATATAGGAAGTGAAAACATTCATTGGAATGGGTGAAATTTTTTTGGCAGAAACCTCCAAAAAACATCATTAATTGTGGTCATGTGACTATGGAACATAAGCTATGCATCACATTGTCATGTGACTGCTGACGGACAGGATGACCAAATACAATAACTATGGTCACTGTAATTTCAAATAGTTGTACAATGATTGGTCGATGGCTACCTGTATGTATTCTCTTTATGTTAAGATATATCAAACATCAAGGATCTATTAAATTCAATTTATCCTGCAATGCAAGAAAATGTTGCAATAGACAAGATCTGGATCTGGAAACAAGATGTATTTTAATGATCCCATGAGGGAATTAATTTTCCTTGTTTGTAAAAGTGGGATAATGTCTTCAAGTACACCTGGATTGCATTCAGTTTGACTCTCAATAGGCTGGTGTTCCCACATCTACAATCTCCAAAGGAAGATTATTTCACCCTCAATTATGGGCTAGTTATTGTATTGGATCGTACTGTGTATTGAAGCATGCAAAAGTGCCTTGCAAAGACTAACACACAGGAAGAGCACCTTTGAAGCAATTACCTGAAGAAGCCCAAAATGACAGTGACCTCAACTCCTTACTAGAAAGACTGCCACTTTCTCAAGCTCTCCAGACTGATGAAACAGCACAGAAGATCTAAGTAAGCTTGCTTCAGATTTTGCTACTGCCAACAAATGATTTTTTTTTAAAAAAAGAAGAGACTAAACTAGCAGCTACTGGTTTTGTTTGGGAAACACAAGCGTCCCTCCCTGTCATAAAATGTGCAACCTCTGCACTTTACCCAAAACCAGGCAAGCATTAATTGTCCAAGCTGAGGAACTTAGAGCAGAAATGGATCAAGCAGCTGGATGCATGCAATCCTTTTTTGCTCCCTCTTCAAACTGAAGCATGTGTATTTCTATAACTTTTGGAGGCTGGGGAGAAATAATTATTGTTTTTAACCGTGATATGATTTGATTGGCAGTAAAGATTGTGCCTACAAAATAAAATGTGAGTGCAAATTTCTCGGCAGCTAAAAACGATATGAGACTGCTTCAGGTTGGGAAGTTTCAACTATGGCCAATGAAGTAAGAGATGCTGTTCTGCTCCACTGTGAAGCCTTTGGAGGTGAGCGGTGGGTAGTAGATGGCCCCATGGACAGGCTCTGCTTTGGGGTTCTCCATGGCCAGGAGGCAAATGCACCAGTAGTGGGATCCTACCTGTTCCACTACCGATTTGGTGATCGTGTGCGTGTGCACGCACACCTAACACATGGCTGCAGCTTTCTCCACACCAGCTGAGGCCTGCAGCACCAATCAGCTGAGAGGATAAAGGAAAGAAAATCAGAATCCTATGGTTTTCTCTTCTTTCTCCTCTCAGCTGATTGTCACAGGATTTTTTCCTCCTCTCAACTGATAGACGGAGGCTTTTATTTTTTACTACTGGTTCAGGTGAACCGGTCCAAACCGGTAGCATACCGCTACTGGAAAGCACTAAGTACGGATAAAATATCAGAAAGTTCCAAAAGAGGATCCCATGATCCCATGCAACTGTCATAAATATGAGTCAGTTTCTAAGCATCTGAATTTTGATCTTATGACCATGGGGATGCCACAACAGTTGTTAGTGTGAACAATGGTCATAAGCCATTTTTTTCAGTGCCATTGTAACTTTGAACAGTCACTAAGTGAACTGTTGTAAGTCAAGAACTAGCTGTATTGACTAACTGTATTGACATACACAATATGTTGGTCCCATACTCATAATCTCTCATTGCTCCCCAGTATTCCCACAGTCTTTCATCACAGATGATCAAACCAGTCATGCTCTTAATGTATATGGATTCCTTTTCTATGTGTGTATCTAAATGTACTTATACTTAAGGTATGTATTCAAAGCACTAAAGCCTTTTATTAAGCAGATAGTCATTACCCATCATTCTCACTTGTGGCTCTGCCTGTGAAGGGAAGGTCCAGCACTTTTTCTGTACTTTCTTGACTTTTTCCCATCCCTCTTAGTCATATTCCCTAAGAGGATAATTTTCTCCTGATTTATATTCATTCAATACTTCCCTATACTTCCTATTCTCACATATAGTTCCATCATCACCATTCACTGGAGTTGGAGTACAATGTGCAGAATCACCCTCTTTGGATTGCTATTTCCATAGACACTCAAACAACCTTAGAACCACTTCATGTTCTCAGAGATATATGTTTAAGTCCTCTATTCATAATTAATCCTGTGTTTTACCTCCCTGAATGCATTCAGCATCTCTATTCCACAGGATCAGCCCACTTTTATTCATGTCTGTTATAGTCTTACAATTTATCTTAGTTTAATGGATGCATACTTCTCCATCTTTTCCCCTTTCCTTTACCATTCTTTTATCCAAATCCAAATATCAGCTTTAATCATCCCTCTATGGGTTTATTTGTATGTATCACCTCTACCCCTCATGGCTTTGGTCAACTGAGCTGTTGTCATATTTGTGTAACTGATCTTTTGTTTTGGATCAATGTTAGTTTAAGGCTCAGTAGACTTGTAGAGACAAAGAGTATAAACTTTTAAAATAAAGTATTTTGTTGTTGTTGCTGATAATAACATGACATTTTTCTTTTCAACAATAGCTTTTCCCTTGGGTATTTTTTTTAAACACCCTATGTTTAATTTTCAACATTCAAGTGGATAACAAGAATTCCCAGCTCCCACACAATCACACTTGGCTACAACACCTGTGACAACAATGTGAACACACTTGGCACTTCAGATGCCTTGCTGGATATCCTTTCTACAGGAGAAGCTAATATTCCCAAATGCAGCTGTAGAAGGAAGGACAATCTTCTGGCTCTTCTTGATTCAGCTGACAGGGGCAACTCCATCCAGATGTCAACATTAGTTGATTCTTGGACCCCACATTAAGAAAGAGACTATACAGGCTGGAACTTTATTGATATATAGGTCAGGGGTGCCAAACTCAAGGTGCGGAGGCCAAGCCTGGCCTGTGGGGTGCTTAGATCTGGCCCGCAGGGCCACCCTGGAAACAGCAAAGGACAGGCCTGCAATGCCTCTGCCAGTGAAAAAGTGGCCCTCCCAAGCTCTGTTTTCACTGGCAGAGGGTTGCAAGAAGCTGTCGCAGATGAAAACGGAACTCGGGAGTCCATTTTCACTGGCAGGGTGCTCGGGCCACCATAGGGGCCCCTGACATGAGTGACATTGAGCTGGTCATGCCCACCCTGGTCATGCCCACCCCAGCCCCCCAAGGTCAAACACAACCCTGATGCGGCCTTCAATGAAATTGAGTTTGACACCCCTGATAGGCTTTTAAAATTTTGGATGCCTGGCTAAGTTTTCCCTTCCTTTCCTTTTATATTCTAGTGATGAGTCAGCTTCATTATCATGGTTTCTTTCTTTCCTTGGTTTAAATCATGGTTTTGCAACCATCTTTGTCTCATTTCTCCCAAGTCTTCTTAGCTCTCTGCAGGCCTCCACATAACACATTTTAATTTAGGAGAGTTCTAAAGTATTGATCTTCATTGTACAGTACGTGTATCGCATATATTATTCTCTAGTAATAGTAATAGCAGAAACAATCCCAGTCACTTTGGGTACATTTTGACCCATACATCATGAAAGCAACTATCATCAGTTGTACTTCAAGGCTTCTTATGTTGTTCTCTACAATTTAGAATCCTATGCTTGCACAGAATCTATGTTAGCTGGATTGCCATTTCCTGCATTCCATCAGCTAAGTCATATATGCAGTGTATTAACACACACTCAGTTTGATAGTGAAATCCAGATGGTTGTACATGTAGTTCCCATGTGGGGGAGGGTAGCAAGCAACTCCCATTGCAAGCTAAAATGATACAGACCAGGAACAGTTTTAATCACTGATTAGCTGCTTGTATAGATCTGAAACACGCTCAACTCTCCTCTTTGTACATTATAGCAGTGCCCAGGATGTGTGCGGTTAATACTTACCCTTCCACTTGTAAATTGGGCCTGTCAGTTTCACATCATGAAATGTTTACCTACCCCACCCCACCCCGACCCCAAAAAGTTAATTGGGAAGTGTGTATTTCCTTTACATATCTGTCAGGATGATGTGCTGCTTAAGACATCTGTTGTTTACAAGCCTAAGGACCAGGAACTTGTTTCCCTCTCATGAAAGAAAAGCATTTGTAGATTTTAGTTTAGAAGATGAAAGAGCAAATAAAAGGGCATATTAAAAACGCAAGCAATTATGAAAAGGATGCATATAAGAGTATTTTCCTTGCCTCTTTCATTCTGGATTAGCTGTTGAAGCCTGATAGTGGTATTCAATATTGAATAAAGCAATTTTTTCCCCCAAAACCTATTACAAACCTATGGAATTCAGTGCCATCAGGTGCAATGCCCAGTTAGATCTTAAATGGTGAGGCTAATTTATAGACATGAGTTCTGCTAACAGTTGTTTGATTATTATTGATGAATGCATGGAATCATCCCCTTAGAAACAGTTTACCTAGCTGTGGTTTCAGAATAACAAGAGTTGGAAGGGATGTTGGAGATTTTCTAGTCAAACCCTCTGTTCAAGCAAGAGATTCTAAATGCCATTCCAGACAAATGGCTGTCCAGACTCTTCTTAAAAGTCTGTAGTGATGGAGCACCCACAACATCCTGGCTACTATTGGAATCAGGATTAGGAATGTTCTAATTTCAACTGCTCATCTTTAAAGAGTCCATTCGTGCTTTTAAAGATTCATCTCCAGTTAATGTAATAAAGAGAGAGGAACCTATTATCATCTATGGTGGAGTTGCAGAGAGGCCCAAAAATACTGGCAAAAAGTGTATAAATGGATGGAAGAAATGTGCAAAGTTGAAATATATTTCAGACCTGAATTCTTCCTGTTAGGAATTAACTCTAGGACATATGTTAAAGAAAACATGTATTTGATGATCCATATAATCACTGCAGCAAGGATGGCATATGCACAGAAATGGAAAAACAAAGATTAAGCAAAGAAATATTGAGACACATTATGAGAAGGAATAACATGAGTACACATATTATTATTGATTATTATTATTATTATTTAATTTGAGTATGCACATTCTCCGAAGGACTCAGGGCGGCAAACATACAAAAAGAACATATACAATAAAGATAATTGAATAAAAAACAAGTCTAAATTACAAAGAACAGCTAAAATGATAAAATTACAGTAATAAACAAACTATTAAAACTACCTGCCCCCATGTTCAATGTGTAATGTTTATTTGTTTGTGTTTGTGCCTGTGTACTTATCAAATAAAAATTTATTTTAAAAAAGATTCATCTCCAGTTAACACTTTATAAAAAGAGCCTCCAACTCTGCTGTAAAGTTATGGAAGTGAACAAATGCTACATTTGTTCACTACAGAGAAGTTGGACTTTATGACCGAAGTTGTTTCTATTTAGCCACAGCATTTACAAATCTTTCCTGGCCCAACTTAAAAATAAAAAAAAAATCAAAGTCCTTTGTGCTAGGCACGGACATGCAATAAAAAACCGAACAACTAGGCTGTAAAACATGAGCAGCAGATATTATCACTAGTTGTTATGCAATGCCATAGTTTTCAGCAGCTGGTGGAGGTGGGGGGAGCCGCCACAACAATCTGAGTCCATAAATATTCTTCTCCTTCCTCATCTTCCTTCCCTGAATCTCTAGTGCGCGTTACAGAATGTGTGAGCCAGAGGGGGTTCTATGGTGGATTTCACCAATTACTATCTGATAATGTCTTGTGCGTGGGTGAATTTCCACCCGTAAGGGTCATGTTAGATGAGACCCTGCCCAAGACCAGCGGATCCCAAATGAACTTTAACTGGCTGTATTTCCACAGCATCCAATCTTCTTTTGTGAAAAAGCAAGTAAATGACAATTCTCTGTAAAACATTCGTGATAATCTTGGTTACGGACTATTGCCTAAATATTATTTTTCTGTATCTACTATAGCTGTCAAAATCTTTTGCTCAATACTCTTTTGAGTTATTCTATAAAATTGATATTCAGCTTCTTTTAAGCCAAGGGTCAACTTCACCCATGGGTTAAACTTCAAAAAGTAGAGGATTAGGACAAAAATTAAAACTGATTAATTGAATAATAGAATAACAGAGTTGGAAGGGACCTTTGAGCTCTTCTCCCTGCGCAAGTAGGAAACCATTTCAGACAAATGGCTGTCCAATCTCTTCTTAAAAGCGTCCAGTGATGGAGGACCTACTACTTCTGCAGGCAAACCATTTCACTGATTAATGAATTACTTTTCAGTCATGAAGCAGCAGAAGTAGAGTGAATATGAACACATCAGATAACAGATAACAGATAATCAGAGTTGGAAGGGATCTTATAGGAGAGGTGGGATTCAAATTTTTTAACAACTGGTTCTGTGGGCATGGCTTAGTTGGTGGGCGTGGCCAACTCAATATCACTCACATCGAGACACGCATCTCTTCGCCTGGCCTCTCATGACTGTGGGGATGCTGCAACAGTCGTAAATGTGAAAAATGGTCATAAGTCATTTTTTCAGTGCCATTGTAACTTTGAATGGTCACTCCACACAAGCAAAGTACCAGCAAAGGAGGGGGGAAAAACTCCAGAGAGATTCCTGAGACAGGACGTCTAGTCTTGCCAAGAATGTAATAAGGGTTAACGGAGAGGCAGTTTCTGTAAGCAACACCAGAATGTTTCCTTTCTGCCTTCCTTACAGGATTAGGCCAGTAATTTCTTCTAACAATCGGTTCTCTGAACTGCTTAGAATGTTAACAACCAGTTTAGCGAATATGTGTGAACTGGTAGAATCCCACCCCTGCTTATAGGTCATCTAGTCCAACGCCCCCTCATAAGCAGGAGACCCTACACCATTTCTGACAAATGGCAGTCTAATCTCTTCTTGAAAGTCTCAATTGATGGCGATCCCACAATTTCCGAGGGCAAAATCATTGGTTGATTGTTCTCACTGTCAGAAAGTTTCTCATTATTGCCAGGTTAAATCTCTCCTTGTTCAGTTTCCATCCATTATTCCTTGTCTGGCCTTCGGGTGCTTTACAAAGTAGCTTGAATCTACAGACCTCGTGCATTTTATTGCAGAATATACCTCTAATAGTTCAATGTATGTGAGAGAAAGTATCACTTTGCAACTCTCTATCAACTTAAGTCTGAACAAGCAACAAGATGTGTTATGTGAAGAATTGAAAGCAGTTCTCTTGATTTTCAGTACCTCGTGTTATCACAGTGGAAAGGTATATCCTTAACTCATTTACCACTCATCCAAGATTCAAATTGTTGAGAATAAATGTATTGCTTTTTAGGAATGGATTGTTATCAGATAGGATGAGCACAGAATTTATTTAGGAAGCAAATGGATTACAGCTTGGAGCATATACAATGAGCAGATTAGACTTTGGTCTTTTAATAGGGTACTAGCTAATATTCAAAGTGTAAATTTACAAAAAAGAATTCAAAAACAATCCATGGCATTTGATGTCATTCAGAATCAACCGAATATATTACAACAGTTAGTATTTGTGTTGAGAAGTCAAGAACCTGTAGCTGATTCTTTTTTAATGTTTTGGGGTTAACCTCTACATATTAAATTCTTCTGGATATTATGTTTTATGCAACATGTGGCCCACACAGGAATTTAAAAGACTCAACTCATTTGTCTAACATTCAGACAAGGGTAACACATATATATTTTTGTGTGTACCTGAATGGGGTCCTGATTCCACTGTTTTAAATGCTTACATAGGGTCCATATCTTGCTATGGATATGCTACACATCTGCTATCAAATATCAAAACATTTGCAAATTCAATTCAGGGTGTTGGTTTTCCATGTTTTAAATTATCTGGGTCCTAGGCCTGCTTATCTCAAGGAATGTCTCCTATTTGAGCTATCTCACCTCAGGATACAAGATGTGCCATGTCTACTGCTGGCCAAGATATTTGGCAGCTGAGATAGAAAATCCCACAAATATCTTTCTTTCTGATCTAAAAACACAGTCCAATACCTTAAGGAATTAACTGCTTTTTCAGGGCAGCCACATCACTCTTTTTTTCATGGCAGTTTTTACCTTGCCTCAAACAAGTCCATGCCCCACACAAACAATCAAATCAAACATGTTATTCACAGGTACACGATTAGTAGGAAAATGGTTTTAAAACTTGTATGAATGCAATATTAAGGGTAGGAATTGGAAAGCAAGGGCTGTGTGAACACTCCTATTCTCAATCTCCCAAATAGTTCAAAACTGAGCCTTGAAAGAAAAGTTTCCAGTGGCATCACTCTGACACTAAAAGGTTTCCTGCACTGTGGGAGAAGATAAGGGAAACTGAGACACAATGCCTGACCCAGAGGGAGCTGCTCAGCTCTACTTTATTTTAGCAGCAATTTTAAGATTAGCAATGGTTGATTGAATATGCAGAATGGGAACAATTACCAACCTAAAATGACTTTGCCCACCCTGGTGCTCTCCAAATGTGTTGGAACAGAGATCTGTGCTGGCTATAAATGATCGACAATAACAGATGGGCAGAAGGATCTAAAGGATCACAACCAGAACTTGTTTCTGAGGTGAATCTGCTGAGGTACGGAAGCCTCCATTGGACCTCCACTGGAAAATAATGTGATGATGAAGAGGAAACTTTTTGACCCCCAGCCCAACAAACTATCTTCTCATTCTGGTGGTTTTTCATCCAATTTCAGGTTATTGGAATTTGGGCAGTTTAGTGTCTTGTATTTGTAACTGATTTTCAATCAGATAAAACTACTTAAAAATGAAGCCAGGTTTTAGGAATTTTCCATTGTTTGTTAGGCTGCTAATGAATGGAATTTTAAAAATTTGAACAAAAAAGCTATTAGAATAAAAATCCTTCCATAAAGTACATCAGCCGCAGAAGCCCTTAAGCAATGGATAATCACAATGAACTGTCAGAATTACTGGGTCAGTCAAAGGACTGACAAATAGATTGCTTGTTGTACTGAGTAGGCAGACTAGAACACAGTGTAGTTTTATACATTTTATCACCCTTCAAATAGTGATATAATTATGCCCATCATTAATGCATACTTTGCTCTAGCTCGCTTTTATTCTGTCTAATGGTAAAAAAAGATAGCTGTAGACCTAGGGGATTTTCAGCAGAGAGGGTATTTAGCAGGTTCTGACCAGTTCTGGAGAACCGGTAGCGGAATTTTGAGTAGTTCAGAGAACCGGCAAATACCACCTCTGACTGGCACCACTCCCATCTATTCTCTGCCTCCCAAGTCCCAGCTGATCGGCTGGGTCTTCTTTTGTTGCCCTGCACAGGACAACAGAGCTGAAAAGCAGGTTAGTGGGATGTGAAGGGAATGGGGAGTTTGCAGTATCCTTCCCCTGCCACGCCCACCAAGCCAAGCTAAGCCCACCAAGCCCACCCACAGAACCGGTATTAAAAAATTTTGAATCCCACCACTGATTTCTAGCACTTGGTCAAAGTGGGTCATTTAGTAGAGTCTTTCCTGAATTATCCCTTTGGCTTCTTCAGCTGAAGTGGGCATCATCACCAATCATGTATAAATCTCCCATAGAGGCAGTTCTTAACTTACAGAGCAAGAAGAAGCCTGCTAAGGTTAGAAAATGTATCTCTGGAGCATATCCTTCACTCTTGTATTCTCCAAATTATTAATGTTATTTCATCTGGACAATATTTGGTTCAAGTAAGATGGCCTACAGAACAGGACTAAGAAGGGGAACCCAAGTTCAGTCATGATACCCAAAGAACAACTTTCACTTTGTTCTTATGCTCACTCTTGCATGGGGTTGTTATGAAGGGAGAGAGGTCACATACTCTGGGGGTTATGAGAGTTGAAATATAACATGTTTGGAGTCCAGCAGACATAGAAGAAAGTGACAATATTGTCAGAGACCCAGTTTAGTGTAGTGGTTAAGGTGCTGGCCTAGAAACTGTGAGTTCTAGTCCCACCAGGTATGAAAGTCAGCTGAGTGACTTTGGACCAGTCGCTCTTTCTCAGCCCACACTTTCTCAGGTTGTGGTTGCGGGGAGAATAGAAGGACGAAGGAGTATTAGGAATGTTCACTGCTGTGAGTTACTTATAAAGTACTAAAGGAGGGATAAAATTCTAATAAATAAATATGTCAGGATCATTATCAGTTCCTGCAATGTTGCAGTGAAACTCAGCTGCTCATGTCTGTGGCCAAACAAATTCAGTTCATGCTTTAAAAGACACCCTTAAGAGTTCCATAAAAAATCAGTTTATGATAGATAGATGATAGATAGATAGATAGATAGATAGATAGATAGATAGATAGATAGATAGACAGACAGATAGATAGATAGACAGACAGTTTTAGATAGATTTCCCCTGAAGGCAGAACCTTTGAAAATTCAGTGAAATTCCTCCCCCGCTCCAAGTTACAATGGAAGGCCCCTATTAAGTACAGATCTGGTACTAAAGTTAATTCCTTTTGCAGGAGCAGCAGTAACCCATCAAGTGAGGGTTATCAGTGGAAATGTGTGTAATTGCCCTGTCAAACAGCTGAAAAGCTCTCCCCTTTGGCTTACACCACTTCAAAATGAAATTCTTTCTTTGGCATGGTTATGCCTGATATGCAGGCATCAAAGGAGAGGCAACAGGTCATCACTGCCCCAGGTGATATATCTACCTTCTGAAGAGAGGGAGGAATGAGCATGAGTGGGGGGTCCAGAGACAAAGAGCTAAGGATGGGCGGGGTGGGGGGGAGAAGCCCTGAGAACAGTCAGCCAGGAGTTTAGGGATTTTTCTTCCCAGTGCTTGCTCATCCTCTCCAGATGAGGGCTGCAATCCCAGAATTAGACAGGAGAAGCTATCAGGCCAACTGGCCAAATGTCTATGAAGATGGAATGCAGCATCACCATGAAGAGAGGATAATTTGGTCTGTTTGTTCCCAAACACTTTTCTGTCTTAAGTTGTTTAACTATGGCAGCTATGACACAAAAATAAAATATTTGGATGCCGGGAAGATTTAACAGACTCTCTTTTCCAAATATTCTATTTGGGAGGATCCCACCCCTTCTCAGCAATTACATACAGCAAAATAATCCAATCATGTCTGCTAAAGGAAAATACACTGGAGCCTTTTATGGCATCAGTAGCCATTATTCCAATCTTCTTTTCACACCCATGGCCTTGTTGTGCACTCAGCAACCAATGTACATTGTATTTATAAAAGAAGCCAAAACTGGAAGCAAAGATGAGAGAATGTGTCATCAAATTGAACTGAACAATAGCCAACCCATCCATTTTCTGGAAACACACAGAGAAACTCTCAGGAGGGACATGGAAAAGAAAGATGATTTAAGTTATTTTTATTTGTATAGAAGAAGTAGCACAGACATGCACACACACACGGGGAGAGAGAGAGAGAGAGAGAGAGAGAGAGAGTGAGAGGGAGAGAGAGAGAGAGAGACTAGAAACCTGACAGAGCAAACCAAATATTCTGACTCCCAAAATCAGAAAATACTTAATTTAATTCTAAAATGTCTTAAGGCCATTAAATATTTTTAGGAGTGTGGCAGAGATTCAATGTCCCATACCCATGAACAGTGAGTCCTCCATTCCTACTCAAAAGATAAACTATACCTCAAGATCAAGAGACTCTAGAAAGAGTGCAGAGAAGAACAACAAAGATGATTAGGGGACTGGAGGCTAAAACATATAAACAACAGTTGCTGGAATTGGGTATGTTTAGTTGAATGAAGAGAAGGATTAGGGGTGACATGATAGCAGTGTTCCAATATCTCAGGGACTGCCACAAAGAAGAGGGAGTCAAGCTATTCTCCAAAGCACCTGAAGGCAGGACAAGAAGCAATGGGTCATGGAAACTAGTCAAGAAGAGAAGCAATGTAGAACTAAGGAGAAATTTCCTGAGAGAACAATTAATCAGTGGAGCAACTTGCCTCCAGAAGTTGTGGATACTCCAACACTGGAAGTTTTTAAGAAGAGATTGCACAACCATTTGTCTGAAATGGTATAGGGTTTCCACCTGAGCAGGGGATTGGACTAGAAGACTACCAAGGTCTCTTCCAACTGTGTTATTCTGTTAAGATCCTTCAATTGGCCGCAAGTACAATATTAACAACAGTATGATTTGTTGTCTCCTTCCCTAATTATCTCCTAATCACTTGGTACAACTCTATAGCAATATTCTATGTGCCAATCGCTCCTAGGAAATATGATTTTTCTTTCCAGACTGTTTTCCCCGGAACCTCTTCTTGTATCTGGGATATTTTTGTATTCCAAGGAGATAGGAAAGAATAAAGAAAACATGAGCATGTTCTATAGATGTCTCCACAAGAGAGACCAGAAAACTCAAGACACTGACTACAGCTACATAATTGCAGTCCCAGTCTTTGTTTATGTAGGTCACAGGTACAATCTAGAATGCAAATTGGTGTATTTGTTGGAAGTTATTCCCTGATTAAAATTCCAATTTGAAGTAGATCACTCAAAAAGAAGAAACATATACTCTAAAAACAGGTTATCAGTTTCTTTATGATGATTTATAGCTTTTGGAAGGAGGGGGTGCCTTCAAGTCAGCCTTTAATACTGGCGACTACATGGACAAGTCTCTGAAATTTTCTTGGCAACATTTTCAGCTGTGATTTGCCACTGCCTCTTTCCTAGGATTGAGACAAAGAGAGAGAGAGAGACTGGCCCAAGGTCACCCAGCATCATCTAAGGTGGGATTAAAATTCATGATGTCCCACTTTTTAATCCGATGCCTTAATCACTGGCTACAGGTGCCAAAATCAGAAATCATTACTTTTGTGTAAAAAAGAAGTATAACATTAACATCGTGTATGCATGACACTCCTAACATGGTTAAACAAACCATACTCAGTTAGCGCAGATTTTCTAGACTTCCACTGAAGTCAACCCTAAACTATCCTCAGAAGTACATACGGTGTAATGTGATTGTCCGATTCGTGGTTCAACGGTGCTATGCAAAGGCTTATCTCAAGTGAAGAGTTGAATGTATGCCTGCCACTCAGCCCATTCTCAAGGAGCTAACTGTTGGTAACCCTTGCTCTCCCTTTTTACAACTCTTTTATCTTTAAACCAAATCTGGACTAAACTCCATCAAACAGAAGACTGACTTCTGCAGTAGAAGACACAGGGCTTCCTTAGTTGTCACGTGGAGCAGGAGGTCACCACAGCTACATGAAATGATGTCTTGTGATTTCATCTGACTCAGCACACAGGAATTGGTGCAAAATGCAACTGCTGATTTGCTGTTGTTTCAAAAAACAGTGGAAGATAAGTCAAATTCAGTGAAAATATGTGAGCAGAGGATTGGCTAGAAAATCCAGTATAGTCAGATTTACGTTCCACAAGGGAGGTGCTGTTGTTTTTAAGAGGATTAACTTAAAAGACGTTAAAGGATATAATGAGGATTTTGAAATCCCTCCAGGAAGCTTTGATGTAATAAATAACAATATAGACAACATGTATGACAAATAACAATTGTCTGTCTGTCTAGCTTGTATTACTTGTATAAATATACAGGCAATATATATATATATATATATATGAGACAAATAAACATAAACACAACATATTTAACATGAAGAGACTCAAATACATATACGATCAAGAAGTCCTTCAAATATGCATAAAACAAATCAGGTCAGTTCACAAATCTATTTGCATAAGAGATGGGAAAAGATTAAAAAAACACTCTGGGTCTTCAAAATTGTTCTCACTTTGTGATTGCTTCTAACAATGAAAATGTAAGGGACTCATTCTATAAAGGAACCTAATCTGGGAAAGAAGATTTTACTGGCAAGTAATCGGACAGGTGAAACACAGTTCCACAGCAAGCCAAGAATAATTTTTGAAAGGAAATTACTGACAGATTTCTTTTGAAGGCTTTTATTAATATAAATCCCTGTGACCATTAAGATACCAACCAGGGAATTATGTAGCAAAGGTGTAGTAAATGGCATTGAGTGACCTCTAATCAGTGGGCGACACTGTCTTTTTCTAAGATGGGTTTGTCATCCAGACAGCACCAAAGAGAAGATTGTTGTTCAACCACTGCTTTTGCCACACCAAAATAGTGAATAGAAAATGCTTTTTTTTTGTAACGGTACTCAACTTGTGATATTTCCTCCCAAAAAAGATTCAGTTGACCTGTCTTATCTTGATTTTTTTTTAGAAAGGGAGAAATATATTTTTAGGTTAGCCCAGTTGTATTATACCCTCTTGAACCATTCATTTAATGTTTTAAATTGATATATTGCATTACACTATATGGGAGGATGCCCGGTTTTATTTTTAGAGGTACTTTCAGGAATTGAAAGACAGGTTTTAATTTTATAAGATAAATTCTAAAAGCCCAAGAAATGTTATCATTTAGTCTTCACTGCAGACATTGAAGAAATGTTGTGATCCTAGAGGATAGAACTGACTAACTCATGGGACAAATATGAAGGAGACATTAAATTGTTCCTAAACTAGTTTTCAAATCTTCCAATGGTGCACCCAACACCACTGTAACTTACTTTGATTGTCCTCCTCTTTCTATTTCCACCTACCCCAGTGTTATAGCCTTTTCCATAAAGCATCCAAAGTAGTATCATTTGGGCCTGGTCATTTGTACCTTAAGTGATAATTCTAAGTTGATTTGTTCACTGATCCACTTGTTTCTTTCTTGTCATCCATGGATGTTCTCAGGAATCTTCTCCAACACCAAAATTCAAAAGCATCAATTATTTTCCTAACCTGTTTGTTCAAAGTCCAATTTTCCATTCCTTGGAGCATAGTAATAGCACTTAGACTTATATACCGCTTCATAGTGCTTTACAGCCCTCTCTAAGCAGTTTACAGAGTCAGCATATTGCCCTCAACAATCTGGATTCTCATTTTACTGACCATGGAAGGATGGAAGGCAAGGTCAACCTTCAGATGGTCAGGATGGAACTGCTGGCAGTCAGCAGAATTAGCCTGCAATAATGCATTCTAACTACTGCGCCACTACAGCTATTACAAGGAATACCATTACTTGCAGTTCTGATCTTTGTAGGTATAGACACATTGCAATAATAAATATTCTTCTTTCCAAGTTCACTCTCATTTTTAAAAAAACTTCATAGAGGTAACTCTTGAATCAGATACTATTTATATAAAGTTAGCTCCATGTCCTTCTCCAGTACCCTGTCAAAGGAGGAAAATCGAGAAATTTTTAAGAGATTGCACTTTTCAGTAATAGTCATTTGGCTCTAGAGTGGCCTTCTGCCTGGACTTGTCCTTGGAAATTCTCAATCATCCTGGTCATGGTTGTCCCAAAGGTGATTTTTCAAAAGGCAACTGGACTTTCTTGGGTTTTTTTAACTTTGAAAACATTTCACTTCTCATCCAAGAAGCTTCTTTAGTTCTGCCTGGACTAGTACCTATAATTTTCTTGGAAAGATTTCAGAAGTGCTTTGCCATTGCCTTTAAAAAGCTGAGGTGGTATTATGGCAATAAATGCTGATTGATTTGTTTCTTCACAGAATTAATTTAACAGGATCTCTTAACTGACAGAGGGGTTTAATGGAATATTAAAGAAATGCAATATAAATTACATGTAACCCAACATGTTTGTTAGATAACAACACCTTTAGCTACTGACCTAAAATGTGAATATAAACAAGAGGGACAAGAGTGGGGGGAAATGGTTCAATAGTTTAAAAATTCAGGTAGAGTTACCAAGCAGTTTTCCTGCCCTGTTGTGAAATCTGTCCACTTCCTATTACTTTCTCTCTCCTACCATTATGATGCTAAAATTGCCCTGATTATCATATGCTGGCTGTTTTAATTCCTAGAAGTAGAAATAACAATACTGTTTGCTTATAAAGTTTTGTTTTTAAAAGGAAGGCAGCCGTTTTGCTTTAATAATATTGACTAATTTACGAACAATTGAAGTAGGGTAGGTAACTCAGGGAACTTTAGACGTATTTTTAAAAAATGTATAATGACTTCATTGAGCATTCCATCAATAAGTATTAAGTCAATGCATGTAACAGTAGTTTGATTGACAGAGGATCAAATTTCTATTGACTGCTTATACCTGATGATTCAATCATTGTCAGATCTGGGAGAGAAGGGGGCACAGGATTACATACTACTACAAATGTGGCTGACTTGACACATTGCATTAAGTCACAAAAACATTTACTGTGAATCTGGCTATGATAACCTGAAAGCCATGGTTTATGTCTTAGCTTGCTATCCAAACCCCACCAATTGTGTGGCATCCCATATATTACTATTGAAATAAGCATTACTTAGTACAATGTGATAGCAATCACATTTGGAACTGAGAAAAAAAGCATTCCTTCCATGCAGAAGTCTTCAGAATTATTTTCTATAGTCCTTATTCAATTTGCTGAAATTTGCT
Source organism: Naja naja (assembly GCA_009733165.1). Classification (NCBI taxonomy): domain Eukaryota; kingdom Metazoa; phylum Chordata; class Lepidosauria; order Squamata; family Elapidae; genus Naja; species Naja naja. Next base: position 347,036,931 of record CM019148.1, on the reverse strand, counting down.
TTAGAAGTTCTTCAGAAAGAGAAGAGAAATTTGAGGAAAAAGACATTCTTACTGGGTGGGTATTGTTCTCTCTCTGGCTTCCCAAACTTCCCTTAATACCCACACAGGGACTCCACTACTTTTCAAGGCTCAGATATGCTACACAATTTCATTTCATTTCATTTATTTGGATTTATATCCCGCCCCATCTCCCGAAGGACTCGGGGCAGCTCACATAAAAAATATAACGTACAAATATTAAGAAAGTATTAAACCCAATCCAAATAAACAATAAAATCCCACGTTAAAAGTGCCCAATTAAAACCCCCAATCCCCCTCAATCCAGGCTGGCCTGCAAAAACAGCCAGGTCTTTAGTTCGCGGCGAAAGGAACGCAGGTCAGGGGCCAACCACAACCTCAGGGGCAGCTGGTTCCACAGGGTGGGAGCTCCCACAGAGAAGGCTCTACCCCTGGGGGTCGCCAACTGACATTGTCTGGCCAACCACATTCCAAAGAGGCCCTGCCGGTGGGAGCGCACTGGGCAACTAGATCACGATGGTGGCAGAAGACGCTCCTGCAAGTACCCCAGACCCAAGCCATATAGGGCTTTATAGGTCAACACTAGCACCTTGAATCTTACATGGAGGGCAACCGGCAACCAATGCAGCTTGTGCAGGAGGGGTGTAATATGGGAATATCGAGACACTCCCATCACAACCCATGCGGCCGCATTTTGTACCAGTTGAAGCCTCCGTATAGTCTGCAAGGGCAGCCCCATATAGAGAGCATTGCAGTAGTCGAGACGGGAAGTGATGAGCGCATGGGTAACCGTGCTTTTGTATGTTATATTGTGTAGCATATCTGAGACTTTTCAAGGCTCAGATATGCTACACAATCACATTAACACATCCAAAGGCAGCTGCATCTCTGACTAGCTCCCCTTCTTCTCTTCATTTTCTGAGAAAATGGAGGAAGAGCAATTCAGTTGTATTTACCCATATAGGGTATGCAAAGTCAAGAAAGAGATTTTAGAAAAGTTCTTTCTTATTATAAGTTACAATAACAGAATTTTGGAAGAGCATGTCTCTGACCCGTTATTATTTTGAAAACAAGTGTGCATAGAAAAGACCAGGGGTGGGATTCTACTGGTTCAGACCGGTTCTATAGAACTGGTTGTTATGATTCTGCACAGTTCGGAGAACCAGCAAATCGTGCCCATGGCTGGCCGGCCCCTCCTCTCCATGCCCAGTCAGTCCTTATCGCACATGCGCAACATTGCGCACATGCCTGACATCGCTGATTGCATTCTCCCTGCCCAGTCACTCCTTAAGGTATTTCTTTTTTTTCTCTCCTGATGATCAGCTGTTCTGACAATCAGCTGTGTTGGAATCCCCCTCGCTGTCTTACTGCTTTGTCCAGGAGGCTTCCCTGAGGCCCAGGAGGCAAAAAGGGGTGTGCGGGGGGGTGCTGAGCGCCCCCCAACACGCTCTATTTTTTGTCTTCATGGGCCTCAGGGAAGCCTCCCAGGAGGCTTCCCTGAGGCCCAGGAGGCAAAAAAAAACAGAGGGTGAGGGGAGTGCTTCAAAAAAGCCACACCCACCCAGTCACATGGCCGCACCCACAGAACCAGTAGTAAAAATATTTGTATCCCACCCCTGGAAAAGACTTTACAGTCTTTACAATCATTTTATTTTCTAACGATAGATCCAGAAAAGTCTTCAAAAGTGTTTCAATTTGATCAGTATGACTTGCACAGTTGAATTGTTGTACATAATAACCTAAAATGCTATTTCAGGTTTGCTGTTTTTCTTTTTATCTTGTTGTTTTGAGTGAACCTAACAAATATAAGACAAAAGTTCCCATTTCCCAACTTAGTAGTGAAGATAATAATTGTATTTAATCCTTTGTGGAGAAAAAAGAACCCTGAAATACTTATCGATAAACAATCTTTTGGAACAATTTACTTACATGGTTAAAGAGCAAACAAAATAAAATTTATTACAGAGCTCATACAGTATCAAAGCTTAACAGAGGTAAAGGCCAAGTGCCTTGTAGAATTATAGAGCAAAAAGTTTTGGTATCAATTGTCCAAATTGCCATTTGCTGCACAATCAGAGTGCTTTCTTCTTGTTTAAAATATTTGTTATCTATTTCCTACAGTGATGCTTTTTATGAAGATATTTTTAGTATAGTTAAAAATAATATAATCAAGTTTTGGAGCACCTTATGGAAATGATGAAAATGTTATTCAATATGTGAAGCATTTTATTTAGAATACACAGAAATAGGGTGGGGGCGTGGAAATCTGCACAGTGCTAGCCTCCAAAATCAAAATATTCAAGAAATAGAAATATATGGTCATTGGTCTACAGTGTGGTCACTACATATAGAGTCTTCCAGAGGTGGTATTCAGCAGGTTTTGACCAGTTCTGGAGAACCGGTAGCGGAAATTTTGAGTAGTTCGGAGAACCGGCAAATACCACCTCTGACTGAAGATTTTACAGTATCCTTCCCCTGCCATGCCCACCAAGCCACACCCACAGAACCAGTAGTAAAAAAAATTTGAATCCCACCACTGGAGTCTTCCAGGCAAAGCAAGAAACTTTTTAAGAATTTGGATGGGTTACTCAATAAGAAGTTCTGCTTCAGTTCCAGCTTGTTAATTTATTTATTTATTTATTTATTTATTTATTTATTTATTTATTTATTTATTTTATTGGACTTGTATGCCACCCTTCTCCCTAGGGACTCAGGGCGGCTCACAGTAAAAATACACAATACAAATTAAATTAGTTAAAACACTATTAAACCCCAAGCCCAATAAACTTTAAAACCAATAAACTAATCTAAAATACAGTTTAAAACCCATCACCCTTCCCTTCAGTCCAGGCCGGCTTGCTGAAAAAACCAGGTCTTCAGGTCGCGGTGGAAGGAACAGAGCTCCGGGGCCAATCAGAGCCCCAAGGGGAGCTGGTTCCACAGGGTGGGTGCTCCCACAGAGAAGGCCCTACCCCTGGGCATCACCAGCTGACACTGTCTGGCGAATGGCACCCCAAGGAGGCCCTGCCTGTGGGAACATACAGGGCGATGGGATGTCGATGCTGGCAGGAGACGTTCCCGCAAGTACCCCGAACCCAAGCCATGTAGGACTTTGTATGTTAACACCAACACCATGAATCTCACCCGGAGGGAAACCAGCAACCAATGTAGCTCACGCAGGAGGGGTGTAATATGGGAGTATCGGGATATTCCCATCACAACCTGCGTGGCCACATTCTGTACCAGTTGAAGCCTCTGAGTGGTCCGCAAGGAAAGTCCCATGTAGAGAGTGTTACAGTAATCGATTTGGGAAGTAACAAGTGCATGAGTGACCGTCCATAGGACATCTCAGTCCAGATAGGGGTGCAACTGGCGCACCAGGCAAACCTGGGCGAACGCCCCCCTGGTCACAGCTTCCACCTGATCCTGCAAACTGAGCTGTGAATCCAGGAGGACGCCCAAGTTGCGAGCCCTATCCATGGGGGGGCAACACCTCTCCCCCCATAACCAATGGTGGAATATCCTGGATCCGAGATGCCGGTATGCACAGCCACTCAGTCTTGGCAGGGTTCAGCCAGAGCCTGTTCTTTCCCATCCAGACCCGCACCGGGACATCATGGAGAGGGCGTCACTGATTTGGTCCAGGGTGGAGATGTAAAGCTGGGTATCATCTGCATATTGATGATACCTCACCCCAAAACCACGGATGATCTCACCCAGCGGCTTAATATAGATGTTGAACAGGAGGGGCGAGACGACCGACCCCTGAGGCACCCCGCAAGCTAGGGGCCTCAGGCTCGACCTCTGCCCCCCTGCCAACACCGATTGCGAACAGCCTGAGAGGTAGGAGGAGAACCACCATAGAACGGTGCCTCCCACCCCCAACCCCTCAAGGCGCCGCAATAAGATACCATGGTCGATGGTATCAAAAGCCGCCAAGAGATCTAATAGGACTAGGACAGAGGAAAATCCTCTATCCCGAGCCCTCCAGAGATCATCCACCAGTGCGACCAATGCTGTCTCCGTGCTGTAACCCGATCGGAAGCCCGATTGGTACGGATCTAGGTAATCCGTTTCCTCCAGGAACCCTGGAAACTGCCTAGCCATCACGCTCTCAACAACCTTTGCAACAAAGCGAAGGTTGGAGACAAGACAAAAGTTATTCAAAATGTAAAAGTTACATTCAAATAACTTTTGAATGTAACTTTTACATTTTGAATAATTTTGATTCAGCTTTGAAAAAATTGCTCCCACAGTGACAAATGTGACTCCTGCTCCTGTCACTCATTATTTGAACATATTTCTTGGTTTGGCCTTACTAGAAAGGACTTCTTCCACAAGACACAAAGCATTTCAACTCTAGTTATGATTGCCTTGTTTTATTTAATTTATTCGTTAAAACCCAGAAACACCAAATGCCTCAGAGAGAAGGGAGGGTTGTGGAATTGTTGTTAGTCTTTTTTTTTTTTTTTGTCTTTTGGCACATTGCACATACCACTTCACTTTGCATGTCATATGACAATGACCATGTTTATATTGCAGGATCCAATCTGGGTTAGTAACCGGGACCAAAAAGTTTTGTCTTCCGAGCTTTCGGACTTGTGCTGGAGCCCATAGAGAGAAGTGCCCTGAAGATGGGCTCCCTGAAGATAGACTCCAGCACAAGTCCAAAAGCTCAGAAGACAAAACCTCTTGTCCCGGTGACCGACCCAGGTTGAATCCTGCAACATTATCCTGGGACACGTATATTCGCCTTCCTTCACCATATTTGTAAGTCTGATGCAGAAACGTTGGCAGCCATGAAGACATTATGAAAGCATTCCTTCCATGAGGCTTTTTCAGCTGAGATGCTACCATCAACATTACAAATGAGTCCTGTTCCTGAGAAACGACCGGAAAAATCTCCTTTCTTTGGAGTTACAAGCCACCCAGTATCTCTGCCATAAACTGATTGGAGAATTTTGGAAAGCAATTTGGACCCAACTCTAATTACTTCTCCTACAGATGAGAAAATCAGCCTTGCATGCAGCAGATTTTTAGAGCTTTAATACATAGGATTCATTAATCTGAGAGAGACCCTGATTCAATGACTCCATGTCTTGCAAGCTCCACTGAAATGACTAGGAATTGCACAAAAGCAGGAAGATTTTTTTTCAGGGAGGGCGAGATGTGTGCAAGAGAAATGCCCCCACTTGACTGTGCTGCTATCTTTGTCCATTTCTTTTCCACAATAACACAAGTATTTTTAAAGAGAGGAATGTGAAAATAAATTCTTTGGAAACCGGACAAACACCAAAAGCCAGGGGGGGGAGGTGGGGGCAGACTAACAGAGCTGCTTCCAGTTCCATGGAGAACTAAGGGATGGAGTGGGAGCAAATGAGCGCCCAGTGAGCTAAACACCTTTTTTTTAAAAAAAAAATTGCTCAGAAAGTAGTTTTGCAAGAGCAAGTTGGTGTGGGGGAGCGTGGGTGTGCAAGCCCGCAAGCATGCGTATTTGCTTTTGCCTGAGGCTCTGATCTGGACTCTCCACCTGCACTCTCTAGGGAGATGAGGCTTCTGGCAACCTTTCCACCTCGGTTTTTATTGGTTTCCACTAAGCTGCCCTCTTGGAGGCTTGGGGAGCTTCAGTAATGAAAAACAACAAATGCTGCATCATTTTTGGCCTTCTTTTCTTATCCTCCCCCACCAAGCATGCATGTGTATTTCTTTTTAGTTGGAAGTATATTGAGGGACTGAAGGCAGCAGGCAGGCAGGCAGGCAGGCAGGCAGGCAGGCAGGCAGGCAGGCAGGCAGGAAGGAAGGCAGGAAGGAAGGAAGGAAGGGGAAAAGGTTGCACTGAGTCTTCGGTACTATCCTAAGTGGCAGGTGTAACCTCAGCCTTGCCATGTCTGGCAGGCACTCTTTTCTACTCATGCCCAAATCTCCCTTGAATATCAAACTTTGCACAAATGTTCCACTGCTGAGGACCTGGGTAGAGCCACGGTGTTACTGTTTTCCTAATTAAAGTGGTAAGGCATAGGATCCCCCAAGCACGTGTTCCTCAAATGTGTTGGAATGGCAGTTCCACAAATCACTAGCTTACAGAAGTCTTCTAAATCATCATTCTGGAAAAAAAAACAGGTGATTCAAATGATCTTCAATATGTCTTGCAATCCAGGCCCAAGGAGGAGAGCACTTAAATCCAGATAAGAGACTCCTCGCTGAATCTGGCATCTTTAAATAAGTATTATTTCTTTCATTCTTCTCCCAGGCTATCAGATATGGAATTGGAACAAAACAAACTTATGCTTCCTTTCCAGGCTGGTCTTTGAGGAGCTTAGCTAATATGGTGGATATGGCTGTTTTCTCTGTCTGGTTATCTCCAGCATCTGGAATATAACCGCTCCCCTATATGGAAATTCTATTTGGGTCTTATGGTCAGTAGCCTTCAATTATCAAATGTCATTCATCTTTCTAAAGCTGTAATTTAGGTCGGTGGATATGGTGTCTCTGGTTATTCCAGCATCTGGAATAAACCTCCAATTCTATTTGGGTCTGTATCTCACTCAATTATCATTCAGCTGTAATTTAATCGATTTTACACCAATCTCTGGTTTCTTCATAAATGCATTGGAAATTGAGTCAAAAGGTAACTCCTAAACAATAAAAGGCCTTGGTGGTGCAGGCTGCTAAATGCCTAGCTCTTAAGTTCCAGCTGCCTGCAATTATTGCAGGCTCGAATCCCACCAGGCTCAAGGTTGACTCAGCCTTCCATCCTCTCGGGGTAGGTAAATTGAGGACCCAAGATTGTTGGAGGCAATAAGCTGACTTTGTAAAAATGCTGCTTAGTAATAAGCAGGCATATACAATGGAATGAAGGCTATTGCTGAGCACATTGGGTTGTATCCCAAAAATTGTAAGCCGCCCTGAGTCTTCAGAGAAGGGCGGCATATAAATGTAATTTAAAAAAATAAAAATAAAAATCTCTCTCTTTCTTTTCCTGGCTCCTGCAGTAACCTGCAAAAGATGGGCTGCTTTAACAAGTAACGGAGGGGTGCTGAGCATACATGAGAGCCAAAACACTTCTTGGGAATCATTTTCAAAGCATGTCCTTCCATAGCCATTTCATTACTTTCATCTGACCTGATCTTTAATTGCCCTTCATTATTTTTCAGCTGGCTTTCTAGATCCACCGATTTCTCCTCTGCGCCTCCCCATTATTTTATTTATTTATTTTATTATTTATTGATAACATTTATTTGCCACCCATCTCATACCAAACCAACTCTGGCAACTACACAGCCAGTGGTGGGATTCAAATTTTTTTACTACCGGTTCTGTGGGCATGGCTTGGTGGGCATGGCAGGGGAAGGATATTGTAAAATCTCCAGTCAGAGGTAGCATTTGCCGGTTCTCCAAACTACTCAAAATTTCCACTACTGGTTCTCCAGAACTGGTCAGAACCTGCTGAATATCACCTCTGTACACAGCCTATTACAAGCAGGAAGCACTTAAATAGAGAAAAAATGAGAAAGGAGAAGGAAAGCACATTTTTAACAAGGGAGGACATGTTGTATTTCAGTTACATATACTACAATAATTACCTAGTAGCCTTCAAGGTCTTCAGAAACGTCAGTTCTGAGAAGGGCATAAAGTTTTAGGAAGGACATGAATAAACAAGATGGGTCCATGAGGCAATTCCAGGCACAAGAGGCAGCAGAGAGCATGGGTAGGTCATTTCAGGAACCCAAAAATATTTGGATAGCTGAAGGTAGTAGAGCAGGATGACTGAAGGCCACCAGAAGGCATTCATCAGATCATAAGGGCAGAGAGAGAAGCAAAAACCTGGAGGGTTTTTGAAAATGAGATTATACTGCTAAGCCCTGGAAGAAAGTGAATGAGGAAATTTATATTATACTGTATTTATATTTGCATAAGGCATATAGCTCACCTTTTTCTCAAAGGTAGCTTATATGTAGACTTTCATTCATTTTATTCCCATAATAAACCTGCAAGATAGGTTGTCCGAGACATAAGGACTAGCCCAGAGATCTCCAAACTTGGCAACCTTAAGACTTGTGGACTTCAACTCCCAGAATTCTCCAGCATAGCTGGCTGGAGAATTCTGGAAGTTGAAGTCCACAAGTCTTAAAGTTGCCAAGTTTGGGCACCCCTGGACTACTCAATGTCATCCAATGAGCTTCCTACAACCGAGGATAGATTGGAACCTGCATCTCCTGGGCCTTGTCCAACAGCACAAGCACTAACCACACTGGCTTTCTGGAACATTGAGACACCGCCTAATTTGTTGCCAGACTTTGAGGAGAAGGAACTTACGTATTGTATTCATACTTACTAATACATAAGAACAAAACCCACAAGCAGATCTCCTGTAAGTTGTGCAAGTGTCCAATCACTTTTATGGCTTATTTTTTGAAAGAGATCTTTTGACCAACTCTTTGATGATGGAGGATTCCTAGCCGTGCTTACAGTATGGAGAACACGGCAAGGGATACTGGATTCCCTCAAACTTCCTTTCTGAAGCAGGTTTTCATTTTACTTGGAGCAAACTCTACCCATCATCAAGGTATTTTGGATCTCACTTGCTATCATTTAGCTTCAAATTCATATTTAACTCTTTTGACATTCCCCCTTTTTTTCTTAAGATGTCATAATTGCCAGATATGATCTTCAAAAGACTTCTCCAAGCTTTGAAGGCAGCTAAAATGCTTTCCCAGTCAGTTTTTTTTTCTTCCAAAATGTTAATACTTTTCAACCCAACGGCTAGGAGCAAGAGAGGGTTAAAATAAAGGAATAAAATAGAGGAACAAACCCTCCAGGGCTCAGCATTGTTCCCCAACTCCCAAAGAAAACCTTTAAGCTTCTTTTCAAATGCATTGCTCTCTCGCTCTCCTTCCTTAGAACATTTCACATGGTTAGCAAGTCAGGTGTTCCTTCCCTGATGGGTGGGAGCAACTTTAATATAGTTGACCAGTCTGTTTGTTAGTGGCTGTGCTTGTTGCTGTCTGCAGGATGGATGGATAGATAGATGAGATAGATAGATAGATAGATAGATAGATAGATAGATAGATAGATAGATAGATGACAGACCCAGCCTCAACACAGATTGTCCTGTTTCTAAGGCTCAGTTTTTAAGACATCTGAAAAGTTTGAAGTATATGTAGAACATCCTGCTCTGTGTGTCATTCAGTTACCATAATCTGACTCTGTTGTTACAGCCTCAACCCCTCACAGCGTCAACCTCAAACTGTCTACCATGGACCTCACCCCATTCTTAAGAGGTCCTTAAAGGGGGTGTGCATAAGCACCCCAGGTCTTACTGTCCCCATTTATCTGTATTTACTTCCTTTGTTCATGTTTATGTTCATACCTATACTCGTTATCTTGTACATGTTTGACAAAACAAATAATAAATAATCAGTTAATAGCCTTGTGACAATCTAATAGATCTATCCCAGGAATCGGATATCTATTTGGTTTACATCACTCTTCCTCAATAGGATGGCCTTCAGAGTTTCTAGGACTGCAAATCCTAGAATTTCCACCCAGATGATGGGAAGCCATCATGTTGGGCAAGGGTCATGTACACTTGATGGAAGAGGGAAGGGAGGGTTAGAAAAGGCATTTTAAAAAGATGAACGAGAGAAAACTAAGGTGAGCAGATTTTTTAAAAAGTGGTGAAACTTTACAGGATAAAGCTCATCTCAAACTATGTCTCCACTTAGCTCTAGAAAGTTGACTTGATTTTACAAACGATGACTCTGTAAACTATGGGTATCTCAGCTGTGAGCCTGTTGCTGTCTTACATTCAAGAACAGGGTTGTCAAACTCCCGGCCCATGGGCTGGATGTGTCATGCGCTGGCCACTCCCAGTTTAGCGAAGGGGGGGAAAGTCCTGATACGTCACGTGACGCTGCCATGATGCCGTGAGTTTGACACCCCTGATTTAGGCAATCAAGGAAAAAGCTGTCATTTTCCAAATGCATGGGTGTCCTTCAGATGTTTAAGGACTGCCAGCCAGTGGAGAACTATCCTAAGGCCACTTGCTGGGATAGTCCATTGAAATAGGACTTCTTTCAGAGGAGGTTATCCTGCCCCTTGTCCAGAGGTGGTATTCAGCAGGTTCTGACCAGTTCTGGAGAACCAGTAGTGGAAATTTTGAGTAGTTCGGAGAACCGGCAAATACCACCTCTGACTGGCCTCGCCCCCATCTATTCTCTGCCTCCAGAGTCCCAGCTGATCAGCTGGGTCTTCTTTTGTTGACCTGCATAGGAGAACGGAGCTGGAAAGCAGGTTAGTGGGGTGGGGAGGGAGTGGAGATTTTACAGTATCCTTCCCCCTGCCACGCCCACCAAGCCATGCCCACAGAACCAGTAGTAAAGAAATTTGAATCCCACCACTGCCCTTGTCCACCAGTCTCAAGACTGTGGTGGATCTATGTGCAGTGATCTCATAGTAAACACTTTGGATATTTTTAATTTTTTAAAAATGGATTTAAAAAGAAAACTCCCTCTCAGAAATGCAGAGTTGATCACAAGTACCTATATGCATGGTAGCAGGACCTGAAAAACAATCTACAAGATAGTCCAACTGCGACCATTCCCTGACAAAGACAGGGATGTCACAAAAAGCTTTGTTTACAGAGGTGTGGCTGATCAGTCAAAGTAACAATTAAATCCAGCTATGTTCCTTTAAAAACAAATCCTCAAAACTCAAGTAAAAGAGTTGGGTAAAGGGAAGGTTATATGGAGATGGAGCAGAGAAACCCGATCATTCCCCAAATCACACCTACAAAAGGTTGGGGGACAGGCCAGTCAGGATAGTTGGCAATTAAGACAATTTTTAAAACAGTGGGGGACGGGGGGGGGGGCTGAGGGGAGGGAATGACTCCATGTTCTTTCAACTGCCTGAGGGAAAAGCAGGACATTGATAACTCGGCAACTCCAGCCCATTCCTCTCTGGATAGTCACCAAAAAAAAAATATTTAAAAATAATTTTATAAAATCTATTGGCTTCACCTTTAAAATAATGACTCATTTTATTCATTTTTTATATTTTAATATGTCGTTATAAATATATCTTGCCAAAATATATGATTATTATTGTCAAAACATTTGCACATAAATAAGGTCAAGGAGAACGGATCAAGGGAGTTGGAGTTGTTACTGCGAGAGAAAGAGGCTGATCAGGTTTGGCTTCCTCTGTGAAAGCAAAGGCCATTCCCCCACCCCACCCTTCATCCTGGGCACATTTTGGCCAGACTGGCTGGGAGGTGGCAAGTGGAAGAGATGGGGAGAACTCATTTCCCCCCAAATTCCTCCTTTAACGACAGCCGCATCCCTCTACTACCATTTCCTGGTAGTTCTTGAGAACAACTTTATCGTACTCATCCAAATAGAGCATGGAGATGGCGCTGAGCTCTGTGGGGACACAGCAGGCTTTGGGAATGCTGGAATTGACGGAGTTCACCAGAGTCTGCACAATGGCATGGTTGGTGGAGTTGAGGTGGTCAGCCAAAGGGAAGGGGCAATCCCCGTGGCAATAGAAAGCTTGGTAGCCTGGAGGGGCCACAATCCAGTCATTCCAGCCCACATCGCTGAAATCCACGTACAGGGCATGGCGGCGACAATTCTTCTTGCTCTTGCGCGGCCGCTGGTGTGCGTGCTTAGGGCTGCGTTTGGTCCTCCGGGTGAGCAGAGACTGGCCCCTGCCATCGTGGCTGAAGGTGACCAGGAGAGGCCGGAGGTGAGCCCATTCAGCATCCTCCAGACGGTCTCCTTGAGGTAAAGAGCGGCTAATCCGGACATGTTTGCCCTGGTGAGTCTGCGCGGGGTAGAGGTGGATGACCTCCACTGCCAGCCCATGGTTGGGCTGGCCACCTGCGGTCCATCGGATGACTGCGGGGCTCACATCAAAGCTTTCCCAGCGGCTCACATTGTGATGCACCAGGCGTGTGTCCAGCAGTCTGGTGACCAAGTCCCCCCCTTGCAGGGGCTTCATCACCTCATAAATGTTGATCCGGTGGAAGCCTTTCTCCCAAGCCGCTGCCATCGCCACGGCCTCCTCTTCATTGATTTGCTGTCGAAAGAGTCTCAGCTCTGCAGAAGAGATGGGCTCGGTGGGCGGCACGCTGCTGAGGTTGAAAAAGAAGTGGAAGCGAGTGGGTTGATTCCATGGGTTGGCCATGTGTTCCAGGTGTTCTGGAGGATGGAAGAGACAGAGAAAGAGAGAGAGAGAAAAGCACAATGGGGAAGAGGTTAGCAGGATGCACCAAGGAGAAGATGCAGTTTCACAAGCCTAGAAAATTATAAACATTATATTAGTGAAATTATATTAGTGAAAGGATGACACCACGGGGTGTGATTTCCCTGCTGTTGTGCATCAGGATGGAAAGGATGCCCCCTCCCTTAAAGAAAATTCTCCTTGCCCCCCGTTTTCATGGATTTCATTGCTTTAACAGAATAACAGATTTGGAAGGGACCATGGAGTTGTTCTACTTCAACCCTACACCATATCAGATAAATGGTTGTCCAATCTCTTCTTACAAACCCCCCAGTGTTGGAGCACCCACAACTTCTGGAGGCAAGTTGTTCCACTGGTCAACTGTTCTGCCAGGAAATGTCAAGCCACTGCCCATGATACATGTTAGGGGTATCTCATGAGGTTGCCAACAAGGCAGATAAATCATGGGAAAGTCCTGCAGATTTAACTTTTCAACATAGAACAGCCTTCTTCGCTAGATCCCAAACATGATTTCCTGGGAAATTAAGCCAACCAAATGAAGTTCTTTCTTCACAGGATATCAAGAAGGTTGCAATCTATATTTCAAGGACTGTTTAGTTCAGAGGTGGGCAACTATGGCCCCTTTAAGATCTGCGGACTTCAACTCCCAGAATTCCTGAACCAGCATGGCTGGCTTAGGAATTCTGGAAGTTGAAGTCTACAGATCGTAAAGGGGCCATAGTTGCCCACCACTGGTTTAGTTGGAACTTAGCCCTGGTGAAATCAGTGGGGCTCCTATCAGTGTTATGATGCAGCAACCAGGATGATCCAAGGGGATCCTGAGGCAAAATGTTGGATGCTCCGAACCAGACAAACTTGGCCAAACGAGCCTGGCAGCATCCTGTAGGGGGCTGCCAAAGTTCAGCCGGAGCACCTAGTCATGCCTGTGTGTGCATATCCCTTGTCCTAATTGTATCATAATTCATTCTTGCATTGATAGTGTGCCAGGCACGTGCCCAGCCCTGGACACCATGAAGAGAGAAATGGACTGTGCCCCATGGAGGGTGGGTGAGAATAGAAAGCAGAATTTGTGATCACATCTTTAGGAAGCAACAAAAGTGTAACCCTTCCCAGGATTGCTTCAACCCCCACGCTTCTGCCTATCTTTTGAAAAGAGCTCTTCTCCCGATCCCTAAATTTCAAGTCCTTTCAGAAACAACAGTAAGAGACAGATGGAGCTCACCATTCACAGAACAGTGGTTAGATAAGATTAAATATATCTCTTCTGAAAGGGAAAAGCGGATTGCAAAAGATATTTGTCTACTAAACAAATGTTCCCCGAAATATGCAGATTTCTTTTTAAAAACTCCATGTGTTTTTTTTTTTAAATTCTTTGAAATAGATTCACCTACAGTACACACCAGTTAGTTTCACAGCTTTGCAGAAGTCCAGATTCCCCAAAATACAATCCTGAACAAGCAAGTGAATACCATGGACTTTTCTTTACGGAGTGGCAGATCCAAAACTCATGCTAGGAAACATTTGGGGGTCCAGTTATACACACCCCTCCCCTCTTTCTAGTCATTCACATTGGTCATTAAAAAGGAGAGTGTATGGACACCCCCCACCCCTTCAAAACAACAAGTGAGTGGAAACAGTTTTATCTAAAGTTGGTACGGAGAGCAACAATAATTTCTACATAAACTCCTAAGGAGCAGGATAACAATCCAGTGTAACCAGCGTGAAATCTGGAATCTCGCTGCTGTTATCTGATGGAATATGTTCTTAGAGCTCCATGTGCAGGATGTGAGTGCTGACGCTCACTTTGTCTCTTGCACACACACACACACACACACACACACAGAGTGTGTGCTCTACTCAAGCTACGAAACCAATGATAATTATTCAGTAATAGGAATAATTGCTATTTTTATTACTATGCCAATTCTATCCGGATGCATTCTCAATTGTGCAACAGTGGCTTTCCGTATCTTTCTGTTTCTTAATGAAGCCCACGGGCACCCTGCTAACTGCTAGGACAAGCACCACAGGCTGTTATTTCCTAGGCAAAATGCTTTTAAAAAAAAAAAAATTCAAGGACAGTGCATGAAATATCCCGCAAAGCAACCCCTCCCTGTTCTGGAGACTGCTAAATATGAAGGAATGAAAAGAAGTGGGACCCTCATCGTATGCCCTCCCTGTCCCAGGACACTCCAATCCACAATCTAGAATATAATTCTGAAAAGGCAAACTTTCCGTTTAAATCTACCGCATACAAAAATGCAAATTGCTAGAAAGAGCAAAATATCAGGAAGGGGGGGGGAGTAAATAAATCTGCCTACCTGCCCCTCCAGTCAAATTCCCAGCTTCCAAAAAACTGTTTCTGCAGCCCGCTTTTCCTATGTTAGTCAGTCGGGTATGGGGATGCTTCAGTTGCTGCTATGGTCACATTCCCCCCCCCTCTTAATTACTCTGAAGAGACAATTCTGCAATCCCATCACTTCTCCCTTTATTGCCACACCCGAACCCACCCAAACTTCTCATCCTGCAACGCACCTTCATGGTGAAAGCTTCTCACAGTGTTGGCACGGCTGGTCGATTTTTCGGGATATTGGAGGTTGAGATCTTGAAGATTTTCCTCCTCGTCCCCAGACTGGAGGCGATAGAGATCCATCATGTAAGAAGGGATGATGGCTGTTTTGCTGGGCTGTGGCCGCCGGCGCAGCCCAAACATCTGGAGGAGGGTGGCCTCGAACCCACGCAAGAGTTCATGGTTTGGGAACAGGCGGTGTGCAGTTCCCGAGGCGCCCTCTCCTTCTCCCCCTCCTCCTCCTCCTCGCTGCTGCTGTTGATGCAAACCTGCAGCCACCTTCTTCTTCCCAGTCTCAGCAGGTATCAAACTGGCCCGGTTGGAACCTCCTAGGATCACTTGGCACAATAGAATGACCATCAGCATTCGGCTACCAGGCGTCATGGTGTCTCTGGGGGTTGGAAGTGAGGGGGGGCAGGAAGCAGGGAAGGGAGGAGAAAAGGAGCCAGAGCAAGCAAATAAGGTTGGTGAAATAATTTTTTAAAAAGCACCCAATAGCCTACCCTTTTTTGGGGGGGGGGGGAATGCATACAACAGCTTTTTTTTTTAAAGAAAAGAAGTGGCTACTAAAACTTTGGGCAGAATGCCTTTATATCCCCCACCCCATGAATTCCCACCTCTCTTTTCACCCTTCTGTTTCTATCTGACTAGGCTGGGCTAAAAAAGCGATTGTCCTGGAAGAAGTTCTCAAGGGAACGCTTCCATTCAAATCCATCTCCGTGGAAGGACCGTTTCCCACGCACCCACCCACCCACCCACCGGTAAAAACTCAAGACGCTCCTCAGTCGGAGGTGCCCCCTTTGCAACGGAGAGAGGAAAAACCCGCGGGGCGGGAGCTGCGGATCGGACGCTTCGGTTCATTGTTAATAACCCTTCCCGTTCGGTGCGGAGCGCTTGTCCATCGGACGCGTTTGGGTGCTTTAGAACCTTCCCGGTTCGTGGACGCTAACCACTAGGACCTGCCTCTCTCCCCCCCCCTCAAGCCCCCAACTCCCAAGGAGCGCTCCTGATTAAGTGCTTTGTGATCCCAGAGGGAGGGGAAAGCGGGAGGAGGGGGGAGGATAAGGATGCCCCCCACTCCCCGCAGAACCCTCCTAAAGGTTTTTTTAAAACTTTTGGGAAGATGGAGAGAGGTTTAATCTATTGGAATAAGTAAAGCGCGGCGCTATCCATGTTTACTCGGAAAATAAACTCGGTTCGAGGGAGTTTGTTAGGTTCAAGGGAGCGGGCGTTAAGTCTGCAAGCCCGACCCGCTTCTCAGAGACTTGTTTTTCAGGTACCGAAGAAATCAATTACAGAAATGGAAAATCCACAAGGAAGGCGTTCACTTTTTTTTTCTTCCTCTCTCTCTCTCCCTCTCTTACACACACACGCACGCACACACACTCTCCGGATCGTTTCTAGCCTTAAAATGACTTTTACGCTTTACATCAAAACCACAAGAGGGGAAAAAAAACAAAAAACGAAAGCGCTACTCACTGACAGAAAGCAAGGCATACAAAAACAGTCCATGGTTCTTGACAGCCAGCGTGAAACACGACTCGTGTTGGGGGACCTCGCCGTGCAGGGAAATCCGGAGTCCGCTTGAGGAAAAGAGAAGAGAATCGCTCTTGGCTGCCGCCGCCGCCGCCGCCGCCGCTGTAGCTATTACGGATCGCTTCTCCGAAGTGCTGATAGGAACGATCGCTGGGACCTGATGCTCCGGAGTGGCTCCTGGAAAATGAATATATTTGAATATAATGAAACACCCCCCTCCACAGGCCGCTGCTTTTCTTCCAGCTCCAGGCAGAGTCACGTGGGCCGGAGAAGTCACTCCTCGCACCGGCCTGTCCCTCAGCGCAGCACAAGCAAAGCACCGCCCTCCCCGCTTCACCCCCTTCCCCCCACCTCCCGTACTGGGATTTGTAAGTGGATGTCCCACCCCTTTGGCCTCTGTCAATCTCTCCGTAGCTCACTCAATTCAGTCACTTTTTTTCTTTAAAAGGCACGATCTTCTGCAGGGTTGACTTTAATGTGAGTGGGTCTTCCAGCTGGGATGATCTGGAGGGCATCAGACTGGGGAAAGTTACAAAACCCATTGCCTGTAAGGTCAGGGAAGAGCTTGTGGGTGTGTGAACGGGTTGTCATGCACAACCCAACTCTTCTCACCTTATCTCATGCTGATTTAGTGCCTGCCAAAGAATCCAGCTCAGACCTTGGACTGCCGCTCCTCAGTGTCCAGTGAGAGTCTAGCAGGAAATCTTGCAATTCCCCAAGAATAGTGTCCCATTTATTTAGCCAAATATGATCCCAAACTTCCTTACAAAGTAGCACTCTATGTTCAGTAAATATAGAATTTCAAATTCTTGTGGTAAGTGTGAAGTCCTTGCACTTACTAATTTATGAGATCACTAAGCACACAATCTCCTCTCCAATAGTCTGCACTTCCCTACATCTCATTCTTAGAATCCGAGGGAAGTAGTCATGAAAGAAGTTTAATTTTACCTATCTACAATATGCGTGAAGAATTCTGAAAAGCTATTTGTGCACCTTTCTACTAACTGCTCTCTCTCTCTCTCTCTCTCTCTCTCTCACACACACACACACACACACACACACACACACACTGCACCTAAACATACACAGATTGGGATCTAGTGGAAGCTTAATCCATAAAAGGGATGTCCCCAAAGGTCCTTTTTCAAAAGGCAGCTGGACTTGTGTGTGATTTTTTTTCCCTTTGAGGAAGAAGAAGAAAATGTTTCTCTTCTCATCCAAGAAGCTTCATCGGTTCTGGTAGGATGGTGGGGGTGATGGAAGGATTAGGGTTGTCTCCACTTTTTGCTTACAGATTCACTTTGGGGTCTAATGGGAGACCCTTCTGTGCAGGTGGGATCTTTGGGGTTAGTAGCGATAGGGCCCAAGTGGCATGTAAGGCTGGGTAAGACTTCATTCATCCATGCAGTTATAGTAGTTTTGATCCACAGTTGCCCACCTTAGTCATATAAACGGGTATTCTATCTTGCTGGGCTGCAAGCTGAGATGGGCTACTGGACGAATAGTAGCCCAAAATAGCTGCCTGCTGGTGCTAGGGAGCTCACCACTATACCACCAATGCAACGAGGCTCATGATTTAATTAGCACAATCATCAGAACCCTGACAGCAAGCCAACTCTTCACATAACCGTCAATGTCTTTCTTTATGCCAGGCCACCAGAATTGCCCCCGTGCTAAGTGTAAAGTCTTCAAGAACCCGAAGTGGCCTGCCAGTTTGGCGGTGTGGCTCCTCTGGAGGACTAGGGTGCATAGGGAAACATTGTGCCTGTGTGGACACATGTGCAAGAAGTATACAGAAACAAAGAACCTTGTGCCTTGGCAGACAGAATGTTGACTTTATTAAAACCCCAAATAGCAGTGTTGCACATTGCCAAGTACTTCTTAGCCTCTCTTCTCCCACATGATGTGAGAGATTCATGTTTATACATACATAAGATGCCACATTATCCTGGCAATCCTGGGCTATTGAGCTGCAATTGCATTTTAAATAATAGCCACTGTGGGCAGCTTATAATGTACCCAGATTCAAATCCACTTTCAGTGATGGCCAGGTCATTCATGGGGTGACTTTGGGTTAATTACTTGCTCAGGTTAATTTACCTCATGAGGTTGCTATGCAGATAAAATGAAGGGAAATCTCCCTGTAAATCGCACTACCATGAGTTCTTGGAGATATGGCAGGACGTAGAAGGAAAAGGAGGAGGAGAAATAAGTTGTCCTATATTTGTGGGTCCCAGAGAAGGATACAAAAAATAAAAACAATGAAAACAATCTCAAAGAAAAATTAAAAGCATAGAAATGGCAGTATGATGAAATCCCACAATTCAGTATGCATAATCTGAGGAGATAAAAATGATATTCACTTGATACTAAAATAATACCAGTTTGGAGAAAGGTCTAACTACTGCATAGTATGTCATAATTATAGGAACATACATTTCTTGTATCTTCACATAATATTCTTTTCTTACTAGCAGGGCACAGAGAATAACTCCATTTGCAGATTTTAACTCTTGAGCAGGAGTAGACAGGGAGAAGTATTCCTCTAGTACTCAAGCTCCATAACTAGTTGTTTTACACACCGCCCTATTAGCTTCTCTTTAAATTATCAGCATATTGGAAGTCAAAGACATTTTTTAAAAAAACTGATCAGATCTCCTTTCCAAATAATGCCGTCCTTATCCAGCAACTGCATCCAATGCCAGTGTTGCAGTTTCCAATTCTTATAGTAAATGGTTCTTTTTCTGTTTCATCATCAGAATGTCTGAAAGAGGCTACTTTGATAGATCTTGTGAAATAACTTCTTTAAGAACTTGTCTTTAGCAAGGCCACTCTGGCCATTTAGAAAGGTTGTCAACTGAACTCGCTCTTTACATTGGCAATTCGTGCTTCATATTTCAGCTCTTTTATTCTGTCCTAAGAAGCAGGATAGAAAGAAAATTTGACACTTTTGAACTTTGGTGTTGCAGATGGCTGCTGAGAATGGCCGGCTAAGAAAAGAAATGGACCGTTGAACAAATCTGCCTCCAAGTATTTTGCATTCTTTCCTATTTTTGTATCATCTGAGATTTGATAATCATATTTTCATGGAATCAAAGTAAATCATAAAGTGGAAAGGGACTTGAATATCTTCTAGTCCAACTTCCTGCTTAGGGCAGAAAACTTCATTCCCATCTCAGGCAAATGGATATCCAACTTTTGTTTAAAAACCTCCAATGAAGGGCCATCAGGAGTCAGGTTACTTAACTATTTAATAGCTATCACAGTTTAAAAAATGCATTCTTATTGTACAAAGAAAAAAATGAAAAGAGATCAATATCTAAGATACTATTTGAAAGGGCTAAAGATCAAAAAATGTTAAGAGTAAAAGGAAGGAATGTAAAGTTGGTTTATTTGATCACCATTAAAATAGATAAATTGCTACCTCTGGTAACCTTTAAAGAACTTTCCTGAAATCAGGACTGAAATGCCAAGGCTTTACGGATTGGTTTATAGAAAAGAGATGGGACATGCGAAGAAAAAATCATTTGTTGTATTTTAAGAGAAGGTAAAAAATCATTAAAATGGTTTACACCATTTGTGGTGGGGAAGGAGGGATGTCATTTCTTAGATTTTTTTGTTTTTCTTTACTTATTTCTTATTTTTTCTATCTCTTTTTTCTCTTTTTGCATCTTCTGCTTTTTATTTTTATTCTTTTATTTTTACATTATATTAGTTTTTAATAAAATTATTTTTAAGAATAGTAATTCATCCCTATTTCAAGGAATGGATCTCTCTGTGTAAAACTCTGTAAAGTTTTTGTTGCTTTTCTCCATACTCCATACTCTTTCTAGTTTCTCATCATCCTTCTTAAATTGTGGTGGTCAGAACTTGACATGGTATTCCAGCTGCAGTCCATCCAGTGCAGCATAGAGTGGAATTTTTATTTCCCATGATCTCAGTGTTATACCTCTGTTAATGTAGCTCAGCATTGCATTGGCAGTGCTGTCTTTTACATACTGATCTGTGATTTACCAAGGCACGCAGGTCATACATTTCTCACACTATTTCAAATATTTTATAAATGTATTGGAAAAGTAGAGGGACTCAAATGGACTCTTGCAATACACTCTGCTTCTTTGCAGCTGGATACAGAGTCATTTGTGTAAACTATTGGATTCAAATGTTCTGAACCAGTATCTTTATTATAATTTTGTGGAAGACTTTGTCAAATGCTTTGTTAAAGGTCCACCCATTCCCTCAGCAAAATTGGTCAAACTATCAAAAGTGAATTCGAGCTGGCTTGGCATGATTTATTGTTAATAAACTCTACAAAAGAATTTGTTGTTTTCTAAATATTCATGAACCAAGTACTTAATTTGGAGTTTTGCCTGATATCAACTTCAAGTAAGAGCCTTGGTGGTGCAGGCTGTTAAATGCCTAGCTCTTAAGTTCCAGCTGCCTGCAATTAGTGCAGGCTCGAATCCCACCAGGCTCAAGGTTGACTCAGCCTTCCATCCTCTCAGGGTAGGTAAATTGAGGACCCAAGATTGTTGGGGGCAATAAGCTGACTTTGTAAAAATGCCGCTTAGTAATAAGCAGGCGTATACAATGGAATGAAGGCTATTGCTGAGCGCATTGGGTTGTGCTCCAAAAATTGTAAGCCGTCCTGAGTCTCCCGCGAAGGGCGGCATATAAATATGATTTTTTTTAAAAAAAAAAGCAGACCCCACCTTCCATTTCCTTTTTGGAACAAATTTTCCTTATTTTCACTGCTTCCTTGCGTGATTTCTCAAATATTACCGAAAGGGGTTCTAATATGACATTTGTGGTCTCTTTCAGGATTCTTGAACATCATTGAACTGATTCTGGAAACTTAAATTCACTTGTGATTACCAGGTGCTTCCTAACCACCTCTCTCTTTATAAAGTTTTTTTTTTCAATTCTACTTTTTATATATAAATAACTCAAAACAGTGAACATACCTAATACTCCTTCCTCTTCCTATTTTTCCACAGAATAGCAACTGTGTGAGGTGAATTGGACTAGAATTCACAGTCTCCTGGTGATTGGCCTACAGTCACACAGCTGGCTTTCATGCCTAAGGTGGGACTACATCATCACCAGTGGTGGGATTCAAAAAAAAATGTACTACCAGTTTTACTACTGGTTCCGTGAGCATGGCTTGCTGGGTATGGCTTGGCTTGGTGGGCATGCCAGGGGAAGGATACTGTAAAATCTCCATTCCCATTCCCTCCCCACCCCACTAACCTGCTTTCCAGCTCCGTTCTCCTGTGCAGGGCAATAAAAGAAGACCCAGCCAATCAGGTGGGACTCGGGAAGCAGAGAATAGATGGGGGCAGGGCCACTCAGAGGTGGTATTTACCGGCTCTCCGAACTACTCAAAATTTCTGCTACCAGTTCTCCAGAACTGGTCAGAACCTGCTGAATACCACCTCTGATCATCACGTATTATGACTTTTTCCCCTTCTCTAAACCAGTCGTGGGCGTGCCCAGTGTGTGATGCATGCCACAGGTTTGACAGCCCTGGCTTAGATGAACAGGAGATAGTTTACAGAAATAAATGCATGTAATTAGGTTGGAGTATTACTACTAAGTGCTTCTTATTTCATATAATTTCTATATGTTGTCTTTTTTTGCAATACAGGATGCTTAAATCAATTAACAATTATAAAGGAAAATGAACAAAAATGAAAATAAAATGAAAATGAACAAAAAACATGAAACATAATTAAAAAGTTTTATTTAATTAGTTAATTAAAATACATTTTCTGAAACAAACAGCAAAACCCTGAAATTTCTCATCAAGTTTAAGAAAAATCAAGGAAGTTTGCTTGAATGTTTTCCCCAGTGGAAGAGTCTTATTTCATCTGTGGTAGAAGTTCACATTTTGGAAAACCTGCTGAAGAAGACACTCCTATATAGCTAAGATATAGTAATTAAATCTAAATATTACCATTATATTATTAAAGATGTATGTGTTAACTTATGCAACCTTTTGCAATTTTGAACCCAGGGTCTGGACAGTTGGAATTGGGATATTCTTTATTGGCCAAGTGTGATTGGACATGCAAGGAATTTGTCTCGGGTGCATAAGCTCTCAGTGTACATACAAACAACAAAATGACAAGTCATAGATCATAAATCATAAATACAATCATAAATCATAGATACAAATGATAAATTATAAGATAGTAATAGGAGAATGCAATAAGAAAGATGAGAAGGTGAAAAAGATGACAAGATGAGAAGGATAATAGCAATACAGCCCTACTACATGTGTGAATATCTTTAGGCATAAGATAGTGCAGTGAGAATTAGATATTTGACAGAATGATAGTATGGGGGGAAATCTTTGTGTCTGATTGTTTTGGCATGAAATTAAAGATACCCTGAACAGCTCCTTGTAAATATATGGGCGTACCTATGCACTGTAGAAACATTTCCCACTGCTTTCTTCCAGTATGGTTCCCCCCACCCATTTCTTCCCTTGAGGATATTCTGATGGACTTCCATTCAAGTACTAACTAGATCTGTTCAACTTCTGAGCCTAGACAAGAACAGCCAGTGTCACATCTAAGACTCTTGAAGAAGTATTTTTCCCATGTATTTCTGTACTCTACTTCCATTTTCTTTACATGTTGGGGCATGATGGGATGGTTATTTGCAGATGACTTTTCAGTAATAGACTGACTTTTCATTTTGTAATGAAGCTCAAAAAGTTTGCCTAACATCTATTTTGTTACTTGAGCACTTGAAAAACTCGGGCTATTTTACATTTGTGCTGCTCCATTGTTTTCCCTCTATAATATTTTCAACTACCTCATTCTGGTGTTTGTTTTAGCATTACCCTAAGAATGCTTATCTTAGAAATAAATATATAAATAAATGCATCTGACACCTTGAGTCTGATTCTGCTATGGCCTGCCATCTCCTGGTCACTTGTGGTAGCTCTCCATGATTTCAAGAAGTTGATTAGATTTCAAGAAGTTGATCTTTCCCACCTCTTCATCCCACCTCTAATAATATCTCTTATCATTTAACATTTGAGACTTGGAGCAGTCATTGGACCTTATATTCCATGCAACTGCACAGATGCCAGAATGTCAACTTGGAGGTTTAAAAATTAACCTTCCTTATGGGGTTGTTGTTGTTTTTTGGCTACCATAGAGGTTTATATACTATAATTGGAGAGAGAATGGTGCTGCAGGTATCACATCACTTGCTGCTAAGTGAACACAAGAGTTAGTTGGCTGTGTGTGTAAAACAGAAGAGTACAGTTCAGTTTCATTTTATGTGTAGCAGAAAGTATGAGAGTGTTGTGACCACAGTATCATGGGTGTATTGTTGGCCATGAACAACTGTAATGGGAGTTGAGGTTTAGCATATCTAAATGTCACCAGACTGGAGAAGATTGATCCAGATGGAGTCCTTGAAAAGAGCCTCAGTGGTGCAGTGGTTAGAGTGCTGTACTGCAGGCCATTTCTGCTGACTGCCGGCTGCTTGCAATTTGGCAGTTCAAATCCCACCAGGCTCAAGGTTGACTCAGCCTTCCATCCTTCTGAGGTGAGTAAAATGAGGACCCAGATTGTTGGGGGCAATATGCTGACTCTATAAACTGCTTAGAGAGGGATGTAAAACACTATTAAGTGGTATATAAGTCTAAGTGCTATTGCTAGTGCTATTGATACCCTGAGAGCTTTGCAGGAAATTGGTATGGTAGGATTGTCAAGGTATTTGCCTCAAATTGTTACATGCACGAGAGAGACCGGGAGATGATCAGAATGCATAGGAAAGATGCAATCTGCTTAAACACATTGCAGAGCTCTCAGATTCTAATAGGTGTGAGCAGCAAAGGCTTCTGTATCAGCTGAACTACATCAGTGAGTTCATTTCAGGGTATTTCAACTAACAGAGTTCTACCCGAGCAATTAGCAACACCATCTTTATTTTCCATAGAATGAGGATCACACATCCCTCTAGTGCAATCCTAATGTATACACTTCCCCTAAAAATCCAACCACCAAAATGAACATAAACGAACAATGAAAACAATACAATTAAACTTTACTTTTAATAAGGACATAAATAAAAATCTTCACCTACCCTACACTCTGTCTGCATCTCTCCAAGGGAGGCACACCTCACAGTTTGGGAAACCTGCCACAGAATGTCACTGAAGAGGACCCTACTCCGTCAGATATTTTGAGAAAAGGAGGAGGTGGAAGAGAAGAAAGATGGGAACAAACCACCAATTTTGACCTGTATTTCTTCTTGTAGTACACTTTCACCATGCAATTATATATGGATATCATCAACAACCAGTGGAAGAAAATGAGCACAGTTATAAAATTGGAGAAAGAAACTTCAGTATCCTGCTCTATGGTGATGATGCTACACTAGTAACCAAAAATGCAAATAATCTGCAAGGACTAGTAATAAAAGTCAAGGATTATAGTAAAAATTATGGAACAAAATTAAGTATAGGGAAACCCAAACTAATGACAAGAGGTACAGCAGCCTTAAATTTGTTTGAGGGGTCCTTGGTGCTCTCTGAATTTGGTTGTTTTCTTGCAGATGTTTCATTACCCAAATGAGGTAACATCATCTGTATATTAAAGATCATCTGCATATAGCTGCTCTCATCTACTACTGCTATTACCTAGTTTGGGTAATGAAATATCTGCGAGAAAACAACCAAGCTCTGAGAGCACCAAGGACTTCCCATTTCAACCCTGAACTACAAATGTTCTCCTTCATTAGAAATCTTAAAAATAATTTTTATTAAATGGGATTTTAAAAACTACAGAAACACAGAAGGAAAAATATAAAAATGTAAAAGAAAAAGTGAAGAATAACAAAAACAAGAAAAAGAAAGATAGCTAAAGAAGCAAGTTTCAATCTTCTTTGCAGCAGTTACAAACATAGCAATGACCATCTCTACCCTCCCATATTGCATATCATAGTTCCCTTCTTCCCATAAAAAAACCTTCTTAATCAATAAATCCCCAAATTATCAATTCATTTTTATTCATTCTCAACGACAAGTTTATAAACAGGTTCCAGTCTTTTGTAAATGTAATTGTACTTCCCTCTTTTGTCAAACAAGTCAGTTTAGCCATTTCTGCGAACTCAGCCATCTTCACAATCCATTCTTCCATTACTTATGCTTTTGTAATCTTCCATCTTTGTGTCTATAGTAACCTTGTTGCAATTACCATATATAAAACCATTCATCCATGAGCCTTTTGTAGTTCAGCATCCAAAAGTCCCAACAGGAAAAAATTCAGTTTCATCTGAACATTAATTTTTAAAATTCTCTGCATCACCATATCCTGTATCTTTTGTCTTTTTCATAAGTCCACCATGCATGATGAAACATTCCTTCCTGTTTTTTTTACATTTACAGCAATGATTGTAATTACTTTTATACATTTTAGACCATTTCTCTGGTGTCACATACCAACAGTACATCATTTTTAAAAAGTTTTAAATTGTAAGGCAATTGAATTTCGGGGCTTTTTAACCACATTCTCTCCTATTAATCCATTTGAATATTATAACCCAAAATCATTGGCCCATTCTACCCTACATTCTTTAACTAGCAGCCAGTCTTAGAATTAATAATGAAGATATTGAAGTGGTAGACAGCTTTTGCCATTTAGGATTGACCATTAATTGTAAAGAAACAAGCAATCAAAAAAATATGCTGCAGAATAGCACTTGATAAAGCAGCCATGAAGGCCTTGGAAAAGATATTCAGATACTATCACATGTGTATTCCTGCTGTACAAAGATCAGAATAGTGCAAGTAATGCTATTCCCTGTGATAGTTTACAGAAATGAAAGTTGGATGAATATAGATGCTTTTTAAGTTTGAAGAAGACTCTTGGGAATACCATGGATAGCCAAGGTAATAATGAATCATCAAACAAATCAATCCAGAGTTCATCCACAGGCACAAACGACAAGGCTCAAATTATTCTGTTCTGGACACATTATGCAAAGACCTAGCTCTCTAGAGAAGATCCTAATGCTGGGAAAGATGGAAGGAAACACAAGAAGATGGCAAGCAGCAAAGTGGATCGACTCAGTTTCAGTGATAATAGGTACATTTTTGGAAGATTTGAAAGATCAGGGGGACAGATCATTATGGAGAAAATCTATGTGATGACTAAGAGTTGACACTACCTGATGGTGCAAAATCAATCAATCAAAAAACCATCAACCAAGATAAATTCACATGGGTCATGGTTGGATCCATACTCTCTATCATTTGCCTAAACAAATGGAAGATGATGTGATGTCCAGATTGAACCACAAAAAATATAATTCCCATCTGTTGTACAGCCATTCTCTTTCTCTAGGAAAGGAATTGTTATGTATGTAGGTTTAAATGTTATTGGTTTATTTGAATTGGTCTTGTAAAATGTCAAATGGTATTGGTTTAAATAGTGCGGGAAGAAACCCTGCACTCCCATTGGCTAGCAGCTACGGCTGCCGGCTATAAGAAGCAGCCGTAGCCTTACCCGGACGGGTCCATTCGAGCTGTTGTCATCAATAAAGTCTTTTGCTGGAACTCCTCGCGTCTGACTCTTCATGCAAACTTAACACTGGCGACGAGGATGGGATTTCCCTGAAGAGAAGACGACGCGACGAACAAGCAACTGAGCGAGATGGCTGCGCTGAACACCCCCCCAGCACCGTTCGATCCGGCGACGGAAGACTGGGAATCGTATGCAGACCGGTTCCACATGTTCCTGGAAGGGAACGATCTCGCCGGCATCCCCGAGAGACGGAAGAGGGCGGTCTTTCTTACACACTGCGGTCCGGCAGTCTTCAAAATGGCGAAGCTTGGCAGCAGCAGAATTGAAGGTAATAGAATGGCCCGAATTAGAAAGACTTTTAAGAGCCCATTACGCCCCACAAGTATCGTGCCTCATTAAGAGACACAATTTTACCGTCGGGATCAAGGGATAGCGAGAGTGTTAATGACTTCGTGGCAAGCTTAAGGGACATTGGGGTGCTTGTGACTTTACCAACGTAGAAGAGGCCATGCGTGATCGGTTTGTTTTGGGCCTTAAAGATAAGATCTTACAAAGCAAACTGTTAATGAAACCAAAAATCACGCTTAAAGAGGCTATTGAAGAGGCTGTTTCAGCAGAAGCCACCAAGTCCTCAGCTGCGGCCATGAAAAGATTAACAAGGCCTCGAGCCAGGCCTCAAGCCATTCTGATGGGGAAAAATCCTCAACAACTCATTGCAAACAAATAGACTCTGATTCGGATAGCAGTTTTTTTAAGCTCAGAATGGAGAAGAAAAGAAAAGACTCTGAGAAAAACAGGCAAGGATTCGTTTGCAGAGGCTGTGGGGGCCACCCCGCACTGAATGCAAGTTCTTTGACTCCATTTGCCTACGTTGAGAAACGGGCCATATAGCCAGAGTCTGCAAATCATCCAGAACTCCACCATTCAGGAAGAAATTTCCTGAGGAAGATTTTAAGCCCAACAATTTAATTGGGAAAATGGGGCGAAATCCAAAAGCAAATGGCAAGAGTGAAACTCACCAAACAATATCCATTGGTCAGTCTTCACATTTAAATAGCAGAAAAGTACATGTGAAGGTGTTTATTGAAGGGAGACCGTGCCACATGGAAGTGGACTCAGGCTCTTATTTATCTATGGTGTCATGGGACACTATACACAGACTCTTTCCAAGAATTCAGAAAAACATTTCCAGAAGCAAGCACTGACCCTCAAAGACTACCAAGGGAACAAGATTCCAGTAGTTGGAGCGAGGGAATTCAACGTGCAGTTTAAAGGCCACACCAAACGTTGCCACTGACCATCGTGGACAAGGATCGCCCAAGTTTGCTGGGACTTGAGTGGTTCAAGCCACTTGGCATCGAGGTGACTGGCATCCATCACGTGAGCAGTTCTGACTGGGAAGAGTCCTTGAAGTCTGAGTTTCCAGAGGTCTTCAGCGAAGGACTGGGCAAGTATATGGGGACCCCTATTGCTTTCAGTTTAGACCCCAAGGTGCCCCCAATTCGTTTAAAGCCCAGGAGGGTTCCATTTGCTTTAAAGGAAAAAATTGATGCACAATTAGATAAGCTCATCGCCCAAGGGGTTTTGGAACCTACTGACCACTCCAGATGGGAAACACCCATAGTCACACCAGTCAAGGCTGATGGGTCAGTGAGAATCTGTGGTGACTACAAGGGGACACTTAACCATGCGCTGCAGCAGAGCGCATACCCTGTACCTGTTGTGCATCATCTGCTCCATTCCCTTGGCAGGGGTACAGTATTTGCTAAACTGGACTTAGCTCAGGCATATCAACAATTAACAGTTGATGATGCCACTGCAGAGGCACAAACAATTGTGACTCATAGAGGTGCCTTCAAATGTAAAAGACTACAATTTTCTGGCACCAAAAGTCTTATGGAAAGAATGTTGCAAGGACTGCCTGGGGTAGTGCCTTATTTTGATGATGTGTTAATCTCTGCTGAAAATGACACTCAGCTTCAAGAGAGACTCAGAGAAGTCCTTACCAGATTCAGAAAAGCAGGTTTGAAAGTCAAGGAAGACAAATGCACTCTCAAAACAGACAGAGTTGAATTCCTGGGGTACATGATTGATAAACAGGGCATCCACCCCACTGATGCCAAGGTTAAAGCGATCAAGGAAGCCCCTAAACCTCGTTGCAAGTCAGATCTGCAAGCCTTCCTTGGCCTTATTAACTTTTATCACATGTTTCTACCTCACAAAGCATCTATTGCTGAACCCTTACATCGTTTACTTGATAAGAAGGCTGCTTGGATCTGGGGGCGAAGGAACAGTCAGCATTTAACAGTATTAAGAGACTAATCACGCTGATGCTGTGTTGATTCAATTCTCTGAGAATTTACCTGTTGTTCTGACTTGTGATGCATCCCCTTTGGAGTGGGAGGGGTTTGAGCCATAGGCTTCCCAATGGCCGGGAAGCCCCAATTGCATTCTACTCTCGCACGCTGTCCAAAGCAGAGAGGAACTACAGCCAATTGGACAAGGAGGCTTTAGCAGTTGTAGCAGCTGTTAAGAAATTTCATGAATATCTGTATGGCAGGTCATTCACCATTGTTACAGATCACAAACCTTTGCTTGGCATCGTGGCAGGAGACAAACCTACACCTATTATCCTGTCACCAAGAATGCTGAGGTGGACTGAATTTCTTGCAGCCTACTCCTACAAACTGATTCACAGGCCTGGCAAGGACATTGGACATGCTGATGCACTGAGTCGTTGCCCACTACCTTGCCACAAGGAAGACTGTGAACTTGAGACTCACACCTTTTCCTGGAGACCGTTGCTAAGCTTCCAGTCCATGCTGCTGAGATTGCCAGAGAATCTGCCAAAGATGCTGTGTTGGCACCTGTTATGGGCTGGATTAAGAAAGGTTGGCCTCTTCAAGATCTACCTCACTTTGCTCAACCTTTCAAATCCAGGCAAACTGAATTATCTGTATTAAGAGGATGTATTTTGTGGGGTAACAGGGTGGTTATTCCTGCAAAACTGCAAAGGGAGGTTTTGGAAATGTTACATGAGGGTCATCCTGGGATTGTAAGGATGAAAGGTTTGGCCAGGAGTTATGTATGGTGGCCAGGTATTGACAAAATGGTTGAAAACTGGGTTGCATCTTGTCCCAATTGCCAGGTAGTCAGGCCTGCCCCACCTCACGCCCCCACACAGGAATGGGAATGTCCTAGGGGCCCATGGTCTAGAATCCACATTGATTTTGCAGGTCCTACAAGAGGGCACACGTTTCTAGTAATTGTTGATGCATACTCCAAATGGCTAGAGGTTATTCTCATGACTTCTACTACTACTGAGGCTGTTATCAAGCAGCTCAAAAGCTCTTTGTAACCCATGGGTTACCAGATGTCCTTGTCTCTGACAATGGCCCTCAATTCACGCTAACATTTTGAATCCTTTCTAGCTCAACAGGGCATCAGACATGCCCTTACAGCCCCTGGCACCCTTGCCAACGGCCGGGCTGAACGTATGGTACGCTTTACCAAAGAAAAGCTTCAGCAGCTGGGTCCTGGGGACATCTCTGAGAAGCTTGAAAAGCTTCTTAGTGTTCAGCACATCACTCCTAGCCCATCAACTAACTTGTCCCCAGCAGAGTTGTTAATGGGCAGGAAACTTAGGTCTTCCCTTGACCGACTTCATCCCACTTATGCACCCAATACACCACTGGATTCCACTTCCAAAGTTCGTTCTTTCAGTGTGGGAGATTCTGTCTATGCTAGGAACCTTACAGGTGAACCTTTGTGGATTCCTGCTGAAATAACTCACATCACTGGCCCTCTTTCTTACAGGGTTCAAACAGAGGATGGCCTCCTCTGGAGCAGGCACATTGACCAACTTAGATCCCGGTTCACTCAGGAACATCGCCCTGTCTCTCTCTAGGTCCCTCACCTGATGTCTCTTCTAGGGGAAGGGGAGGAACAGGAGGAATATCAGCAAACAGGAATCAACCCTTGTGTAACGAGCCATTGCGGCAGGAACCATCCCGAACCCTGTCACAATGCCAAGATCCATCCTTAGAAGTAGAGTCATTACGACAGGAACCATCCCGAACCCTGTCACAATGCCTAGATCCATCCTTAGAAGTGGAAGATTGTACATCACTACCAGATTTGGGTGTTGACATTGGAATGGAGATGGGTTGGGAGGAGAGACCAGATTCTAACAGTCTAACAGGGTCTTCTTTCACAGGAAGTCCTAACAGGGAAATGTCAGCAGACACATTTCCCTCTCACTGGGTGAGAACAATAAAGATTCTGAACCACGAAGGTCTCAACGTACACGTAAGAGCCCCACCTATTTAAGGAATACATTAGATAGGTTGGGGTTTGGTATGGACTGAACCTAGTGGGGAGGGGTGTTATGTATGTAGGTTTAAATGTTATTGGTTTATTTGAATTGGTCTTGTAAAATGTCAAATGGTATTGGTTTAAATAGTGCGGGAAGAAACCCTGCACTCCCATTGGCTAGCAGCTACGGCTGCCGGCTATAAGAAGCAGCCGTAGCCTTACCCGGACGGGTCCATTCGAGCTGTTGTCATCAATAAAGTCTTTTGCTGGAACTCCTCGCGTCTGACTCTTCATGCAAACTTAACAGGAATAATCAATGCAAAGTCTTGGAATAAAACAATAGGAGTAAATCCTATTTGTCTTCTTTGCCTTCATCAATTTCTGAGAATTTGGGCCTATTTGCACCTACTTTAGTCTGCACAGTCACAATCTACTTTTAAGGCATTTTAATCAGGTTGGAGAAATGGCTTCTAATTGTATAGCTTTGTTTTCTATATTGGGTTATATACCCGTACAATAGGGCTGTGGTTTGTCCTGATACAGACTCTAACCTTCATTTATTCATAAAAGTGTGCTGTCCATTTTTCAAGGCAGAGGAATGAACCAAAATAAATATTTAAAAGCTACATAAAATTCAACAGCAGCAACAGAGGTGATATTCAGCAGGTTCTGACCAGTTCTGGAGAACCCATAGCAGAAATTTTGAGTAGTTTGGAGAACCGGCAAATACCACCTCTGACTGGCCCCACCCCCCTCTATTCTCTGCCTCCCGAGTCCCAGCTGATCGGCTGGGCTTTCTTTTGTTGACCTGCACAGGAGAACGGAGCTGGAAAGCAGGTTAGTGGGGTGGGGAGGCAATGGGGATTTTACAGTATCCTTCCCCTGCCACGCCCACCAAGTCATGCTCACAGAACTGGTAGTAATATTTTTTGAATCCTACCACTGAGCAGCAACTGTAACAAGGTGTGGAGTAACACAATATTTTAATCCTATCTTAGAAAAAAAAAGTTCCCAGTGACAACCAGTTAGAGAGAAAGGCCCTTTCCCACACTTGTAGAGGTGAAGTACAAACATCTTGAGTTTTGATTCCCCTGATCAACTCCCCCAGTCATCTTAGTTGGGGAGTTTCCTTAGATTTTTTTTCTCCTTGTTTTTTGAGGTTTATAGAGCTGTATAAATTTCAGCCTCAATATTCATTTAAATCCTCTTGTTCACCCTTTCAAAGAGATAATAGCTAGTTTTGGAAAATGAAATGCCCATGCCATGCTTCTGAAATAGCAGCTGGCTGGGAGAGACCACATTTTCTCCAAGGGCACACGCAGTCTGCTTGGGAATTGTTTTCCACCCAACCCATTAGAAGGAACTGCCATTCATTCCAATGATGCTTGAGACCTCCTAGGAAGTTGTGCCCCAGCTTCCCTCAGGAAAGCATCTGGCAAATTCAGATATGCAAATTCCTCAAGGCTACACTGAGTCATACCTCCCACCCACTCGTCCACCCAAGGAAGCCCACAATGCTGTTGGCAGTTCAGATGACTCTGGTGCATCGGAGGCTTGTCATTTGAACCCTGCATTTCTCTCCCCCACTTCCAGACTTACCACTTCAGTTGAGCCAGGCCACACAGCACTCAAAGAGCTGAGATCTGTCTACATCTCTAATTGTGTCTTGTGAGCTTGTTAGAGAGGAAGAAGACTCAGGGTTAAAATCCACTTTCTGGGATGGGTAGCTAATCCATCACTGTGCCTGTGGTTACACGTTTACATTTTTAAAAGAGAGGGAAATGAGAACTTAAGGACAGGATCTAGCCAAAGAAGAATAAATAATTAAAATACCATCTAGTGTCAGACAGATGTTTGGGACAAGGGTTTCCAAAATTTCTCAGCCACATGGTTCCCCCACCCAACAGTCCTAAGCAGAACGAGGTTAAATGCCATGACGATATATTCATAAACTTTGCTGACAAACTTAAATAAGTAACACATATTTTGTCCAACTGGATTCAGTCTATATTCTGAGGAATTGAGGAATGTCTAGGCTTATTTTAGAACTGAACCAAGGCTATAATAGGACAATGTTTTTGTCTTCATCTTCCTGCTGCCAGCCTTCCTTCCATAGCTAGGAAAGATATATAAAATGTTTCATTTTTTAGCTATCTCCTGCCTTTCACCAAAAGGAGCTCCAGAGTCACTTAGAGAAGAGATAATATGTAGTGATGATCAACAAATATAATCATCTGCTTGAACATAGTCACTAAAGAGGCAACCACCTTGGTTCCAGTTAAGCTAGTTTTAATTTTAGGAACTTTTTTAACATTCAGTCTAAATCTGAATAACATACTGTATATTCTGTCCGTCTGTCTATCTACCTACCTTCCTACCTACCTATGTATCAGAGGTGGTATTCAGCAGGTTCTGACCAGTTCTGGAGAACCAGTAGTGGAAATTTTGGTATTTGGAGAATACCACCCCTGACTGGCCCTGCCCACATCTATTCTCTGCCTCCCAAGTCCCAGCTGATCGGCTGGGTCTTCTTTTGTTGCCCTGTGCAGGAGAACGGAGCTGGAAATCAGGTTAGTGGGATGGGAAGGGAATGGGATTTTGCAGTAACCTTCCGCTGCCACACCCATCAAGCCACACTCACTAAGCCGTGCCCACAGAATTGGTAATAAAAAAATTTTTGAATCCCACCACAGCTATGTATCTATCATTTATCTATCTGGTTCATTTCCTGCCTTTTCTTCAGAGTTCATTGTGGGTCACAAAGGATTTTCCTTCATTTTATACCCACAACAGTGTGAGGTTGACCTGAAAGAAAGTGACCATCTCATGTATTTCCATGGCTGAAAACTGACATGCACCTGGGTCTCCCCAAAGCAAAATATTTCAGCCATTCCTCCACACTGGCTCTCCATGTCCTTCACTTGGAGGTGATAGAAAACAGGTTATGATCTTCTCTGTGGTATCAGTTCTCTGTGCTATCATCTCCCCTGTTTCTATCTTCTCGAGACTAAATGTTCCCAGTTCCTCCAATCTTTCCTCCAAAGCCTTAGTTTTTCAGTTCCCTGATCACCGTCATTGTTCTTCCTTCGATCTGTTCCAGATTGTCTAAACCCTCTTGAACTATGCTGCCCAGAACGGAACTTTGTTCTTAAGGTGTGGTTTGACTTGGTTTTCATAGATCATTAAGTATACAGTAGCTATATTTCAAAACTATTGTACTATCTATTTTGCTTCTGTGCATGAGAGAGGTCCATGGCCGCCATGGAAGCCATGAACTCCTGATCTAACTTCGACGCCCCCCCAGGGATGGCAAGTTGAAATCCCCCAATACCATAAGTTTGGGGAACTCAACCACCACCCCTGACAAGTCGTCGTGCAGATCAGGCAGGGCTGTTGCCACGCAGCTGGGAGAAAGGTATGCGAGCAACAGGCCCAACTGATCCCGAGGGCCCCATCTCAAGAGAAGGGACTCACACCCGCCTATCTGCAGGACAGTGGCCTCCCTTGGACAAAGAACCTCCCTGATAACAACGGCCACCCCCGCTCCTGCCCTGGGTCCGAGGCTGGTGTATCACACGGAAACCTGGTGGGCACAATTCTACCAGAGGGACCCCTCCCTCCGGGCCCATGCATGGCTTTGTGTGTTCGTTAATGTAGCCAATAAGCTGTGGTTGAGCAGATTGTGGTTTAGCATAATGTATGACACAGGCGTTTGTCAGTCTTTCTTGATCTGATATAGAATCATAGAATCATAGAGTTGGAAAGATCCTAAGAGGTGATCACATCCAATCCACTGCACAATGCACCAATCACCACACTATCCCTGATAGATGACCATCTAGCCTCTGTTCGAAAACCTCCAGTGAAGGAGAAGAAACCACAGGCAACTGAATTCAAACATAGTAGTACTTTAAATGGAGAAACATGATGTTGGCTGATTTATTTCATTATTCAAGCTTTACCCAAATGCTTGGGAACTATAAAGGTAGCATCCAATTATGTATGAGATGCAACAGTGCTGTTGTGTGTAGTTGGGCTGTTGTAAGTTGTAAGTTGTTTCAAATTTAACCAATCCAAAATATTTCTAGGTACTCATCTAGTATTGCATCTAGTGCTCCAATAACAATTAGTATCACTGTTGAAGTCTTCCATGTATTTGCAACCTCTATTTGCACAACTCAGTATTTTGTAATCTTTTCCATTTCCTTGTTTTCAACACTATCGTCTCCTGGAATGGTTATATTAATAAACCAATATTTGGTGACTATTATGGTTAGTCATACACTTGGGCAGTTATTTAGACCGGATTTGGCATTTTTGTCCATCTATCAGGTTCTTTCCAAGGACCTGGGATAGGCAAAGGCTATGGTTTAATACTTTAAAATTATTGCAGGATGTAAGCTGTTCTAAGTAAAACTACCATTTTGCAATTGACTGATGGTGGATTTTGTCAATGTCGATGCTGTTCAAGTGGTGCTCCAGATGTTTGGGGATTGCACCCAAGGCACCTGTTACTGTTGGTACTGCCTTTGCCACAGTCATTCTACTTCTATTCGCAAGTCTTTATATTTTGTGATTTTTCTCCAGTTCTTTCACTTCTGTTGTTGTTGTTGTTGTTGTTGTTGTTGTTGTTATTATTATTATTATTATTATTATTATTATTATTACAGCTGAAATTGTATATATAAAGTATTTTTGGTCTTAAATGGTCAGCTTGGGTACTACAGCTCCATCTTGCATCATAATCAGGAGAAAATTTCCATGCCCTTGTCCCTGAAATTTTCCTTGCAAAAAACAAAAATACACTTTTGTTTTTTTGCAGGTAAGCCTTGATTCTTACAGCTTTATCAGCTGAGCAACCAATCTCCTTCCTTCTACCCAAATTTCACAAATGCTTAAATAGAAGCTGGAATTTTTTTGTTTTGCATCTTTACTGAAGGGGAGAGAAAAACAGAATGGAAGCCTGAGGCTTATTTCTGGGTGTTCTCAAGGCTTTAAATGACACTTCTTAAAGAGTTAAAGATCTAGATGGTTGAGCTAAGAAAGTTGATAAACTAATCACTCCTGGTGATTTGCCATGTCATTTATCCAAACATGGAATGTGTTTAACAACATTGAATTAAAAGTGGTGAGGATCCTATATGCACAAAAATGGAAAAAAAATACATCAATTCCCACAATGGAAGAATGGATGGAAAAGATGATGAAATTAGCAGAGAGAGCAAAGCTGTCTGTTTTAATTCAGGAGATGAACTTATTCAGTTTTGTTTCCACTTGGAAACCACTTCTGGACTTTATGCTTGAAACAGAAAATTTTCTGATTTAAGGTTTTGATGTTTAAATGAAGTTCGTTGTTCTAGAAATGGCTTGTAAAAACGTGAGGCTTTAACTATATTGGACTGCACTGCACTGAAAAAAATGGAAGTTGCTACTTTTTTTCTTTTTACATCCTTGCATTCTTTCCCCTTTCTTTTCTGATCTTTGTTTCCAGTTGCATTTAATGTTATAATAAACTCTAATAATATGCTATTTTTTTAAAAAAAAAATCCAATGTTGAATGAAAAAAGAAAAAAAGCACACCACGTTCAGACAAATGGTAGAGGTTAAGGTCTACTCAAGAGAAAGCCCTCCAATCCTGTAACCATCTATGCATCAACTATATTTTCAGTGCTTGTTCCAAATCTCATTCTCTGCTCATTTTCTGTGCCTGAAACCTTCAAAACTGGTCTTCTTTGAAATTGGGAAGCTGCTGGATGTGAATAGAACTTAGAATAAATTGTCTGAACAGAGCAAAGAACCTTTCCATGAGCATCTAGCCCCACCTCTATAAAACTATCAGCATCACTTTTCTGGCACACTGACACATTCCATGAATGTTATCATCTCCCAAAGTTCTCTCTAGCTGGCCAGTTGGGAAGCACTAACAATGGCTGCTGGCCAGCATTTTCTCGCTTTTCCTTGTTTCCTTCCTTTGCTGCAGGGCAGAAGGAAAGGAAACACATGAAACACCATGGAGTCCTTGATGTTAGCTGAGCTTGATCGTTTGCTTGCAGATGTTCATTACCCGACTAGGTAATACCAACAGTGTTAGTGAGTGTGGAGTTTTCTCCCTGTTTATATACAGTAACTAGCCCTGCCCTGCCAGGGTTGATGAGAGCGTGCTTTTCTCCTTGAATCCTTGAGTTCTTTCTTGAGATTATAAATCCTATACTATGGACTCATAGTATAAAACCACAGATCATGAAAAAGGGAGAGGTGAGAATGTTAAAAATGACATACAAAGTGATGAATGGATAAAGTGAAAGCAAAGGTTGGTGTGCAAAGACCGAAAGCACAACAGAAATTCAGGAATGGGGTTGATATAAGTTTCAGATATGTTTTCCTTTTTCTAATCTCAAGCTTTAAATTTATTTGGGTTGCATTTCTAACTATTCATCTGTGTCCTTCATAATGTTCCTTGCTCTGAATAGTATGGTGTGTGTGTGTGTGTGTGTGTGTGTGTTTATGGCTGGCTGGCTGGCTGCCTACCTACCTACTTATATATCTATCTATCTACCACCTCTCCCTCCCCCCTTCTCCCCCCTCTGATCTTTGCTGTATTTTTTTTGTGCTGCTGCAGCAGCTAAACCAAGTAAATTCTAAAGCTGATCAGTTCAAATTATGAAACCTAGTTGGAAACCCACAGTACTGTGGGGACATCAAGAGCAGAATTAATCTCAGGCTGACACGGCCACTGTCTATGGAAGAGCACTTAGGCTTAATGCTGGAAATATTTTTTCCCCAAAGAACAGGATTTCAGAGAAATTCATACATACATTACATACATACATTACATACATACATAGATACATACATACATACATACATACATACATACATACATATATACATACACATACATACACACACACACCATACTATTCAGGGCATATAGTAGTATTCTTGGATTTATCTAGTCATGAGGTAGACAAAGTGGGTGCTTGTGAATGTTTTTTAAGTTTACATTTTTTCCTCCAGCTGTCTTCAGCCTCCCCAGCTTCCCATGTTTAAACTAAATCCCAAAGGGAGATCTCTTGTGCAAGCTTGCTCCATGTATTTTTGTAAGGATGGAAGAGCAACCCTGCTGGATTAAGTCAATTCCATCTTAATCCAGTATTTTGTTTCTTACCGTTGACAACCAGATGTTTCTGGAGTGCAGGCAAGAATCATAATCTTCTCCCACTGCTGATGTTCTACAACTGATATTTGGAGGCAAATCCAGAGGTAACATTCAGTCTTCAAGACATTGCTTTTTCAAGACATTGCTTTTTCAGGACATTGCATCAGGAAGCCGTAATAAATCATCAAATAAACCATAGGTAATTAAAATATGTCTCCTTTATGATTTCTTCAGTAGTGCTGGTATTGCATCCTGTTTCAACTCATTGACTGAAGATCAGATTTACAGACATGGGGCAATTCTGCATTGCAGTCTAAGTTCCCTGTCTCTGGTGCTTAACCCAACTTCAGAAATTCCAGCCAGGATTGTAATGGGGCCAGGCTGGTACTTAGTCTGGACTGTCAGTCCCCTGCCTCTTGCCCTTCCTGTCCTTGCAGGAAAGGCAAGTTCCACTGGCTGCCTCCCAGATGGGTAAGTCTACCAATGTTCACCTTTTCCTTTTTGGTTTGTTCCCTCCTCAATAATCAGCATGCCTTAATTTTGCTTTCCCACTGTTTCCACCCAGAGGTATCTACACCAGCACCGCCATTACCTTTTTATCTTATCACAAAGACCTTTCTCTTTTTCCCCCTTTTCCCCTTATGGTTCTATCTATAACACCCTTCATCAACTCATAAGGTGGGTTTATTTTTTTAATCACCCAGCATCTGTGACAACAGCTACTACAATTTATGAG
Source organism: Naja naja (assembly GCA_009733165.1). NCBI lineage: Eukaryota > Metazoa > Chordata > Lepidosauria > Squamata > Elapidae > Naja > Naja naja. The sequence goes on along the minus strand of CM019148.1, from coordinate 346,997,809 downwards.
TCATTGGCAGAAAATGTCTAGGAAAATAGCCTCAAGGCTTCACATCATTTTGATGAAAATCTCTTTCGTCATTTATTTATTTTGTTTTGAATGGAAAAAGCCAGGCCACAAGAAGTGGTAATTTCATTGCCTTTCATTGTGATACAAGGACAGTTCACTTGGAAATCTATTTAATACATTTGGAACTGCTAGATTATTCATCTTTTAGGAACCTCTGTTCAAGGAATTCTGAGAATTAGTTGCGTAAATGTTGCTGGGATTTCTCTTAATGAACATTCATAATTACAATTTTCTATTCTTTACTTGAAACATACAAGACGTGAAACTGGTATAACATGTAGCATGGCATGCATTATTTCACAATTCTAATTTTTTGATAAGAGTTTTTAAGAATAAGCAGAAGTGTTGGTCCTTTAAGGAACTGAAGTTTTTGTTACTACAGCTAGCTTTCCCCACTTTTTAGATATTTTGGATTACAATTCCCATTACCCCAGCTTTGACCATACTAGCTGGTAAAGATAAAGATTGCTATGTAACACATCTAATTGGACACAGCATGGAGAACTAATACTTGCATAATGTCTGACATTAACAAAGTGGACCAATTTTAAAAGAAAGCCAGCAAAATTATGAGCAGAATGCAGAACATGTTTTATGGGGAATGGTTAAAGATACAACAGAGTATTTTTCCACAATAAGCAAAGATGGAGGGCGGAAATGAAATATAACAGTTGCTATATAGAAGAAAGATTGGACTTGTATTCTGCTGTCATGGAGGGTAGATCAGCCATTTGTTCAGAGTGATATGAGAAATCCTGCACTGGCAGTGGATTAAAACTAGAAGACGTCTGAGAACCTTCCAAGCTTAGAATACTATGTTTCTATGAAGCAGTGAGTTGCAACTACAAGGAAGTAGATTGTGGCTAAAACATTGGAAGCTTTCCTGATGATAAAAGCTCTAAATTAAGGAATATAGATGGCTGTCTTCTGAAGTACTGTGTTATCCTATTCTGGATTGCTATCTGAAACATTTTTAACAGATTCAAAGACATGAACCTGTGAAAACCTTTCCAATTCAATGAACTAATTTTTCCCAACTTTTGGGTGCATTGCATTTTAATTTCTACATAATTCTGGACCAGTATAGTTTGTAGGATGGTGTGTGTACACACAAATGCATGCAAATACACATTTATAATGGTGAAAGTCAATCAAATATAAAGCATATTTGTCAGAGTGAAAGTAAATAAAACATAGAGCACATTTAGCAGATTATTTTGAGATTATTAATTCCAATTTAGTAGAATACAAAAATTATGCACCTTTTTATTTCATAAAGTTCTTTTCTGCATTTTCTTTTAAAATTATGAGATGCATATTATTCCAAAAGGATTTTGAGGTTCAAAGTGTACTATTATTTCCTCTTTCTTTTTCAAACTTCTCATATGAAGATCACATTTCAAGAAAGTGAGAGTGTGTTAAAAGCATGCCATTATGGCTTGGGACTAGGTTATCTGATGGACTGTCTCTTGCCAGTCACATCTATCTGACCCCCCAGAGCGGGGAGGTAAGGAATGTTGTGGGTCCCATCCCCAGGGAGATACACCTGGTGGGACCCAGAAGAAGGGCCTTCTCTGTGGTGGCTCTCTCTCTTTGGAATATCATTCCCCCAGAGCTTAGAAGGGACCCCACTCTAACACTGTTCCAGAAGGCGCTGAAGACCTGGTTCTGCCAGTGGGCCTGGGGAACTCAGAGAGGGATGGAGCCCATCAAATGATCATGTGATCTCCTGTTGCCGGGGTGAGGGGGGGCTATTATATTATGTTATTAATTTATTATTTGATTATTTTCTTTGATTATTTTTATTTTTTATATATGATGTTTTTATATCCCTGTAAGCCGTCTTGAGTCACCATGTTCAAATAGGTGGCAATATAAATTTTCTAATCAATAAAAATAAAACATTATCAATTGACTTCTTGCTGCATTTGTCCTAGGTGATATTTTCCATTAAGGTTTCCTTGCCTTGGTATTCTTAAGAGTGATGGCTGCACAAACTTGACAATGTGGAATTTTTCCTGCTGTAAAGGCCTTTTTAATCCTATATTTGGACTAATGAACTGGGGTCTTATTCTGAGCCAACCTATCATTTTATTCTGGCAATAACACTTGGGATCAATTAGAGATAGTGAATAGGTAGAAGAAACATGGCCCTTCTCTCTAAAATCTTTCTTAGAGGCATATGGTTACTATAGTCTAAGATATAAAATGTTGGATTATACAATCTGATCTTGCAAAGTTTACTTTTAAATGAAAGGCACAAAGTGATCCAGTGTTTTGTGGGAAAATAAGGATTTGTATTCACTTCCTACATCCAACCCTATATTACTGCTTAAAAAATAAGCTTGTAATATAAAATGCATACATGAGCTTCTAAATGTAGGAGCAATTATACTTTTAGTTGTCTTCTGTGCTTTTCACTTATTTAGCAAATTTATATAGTTGCACATCTAAAATGTGATGGACAGTGTGCAATATATGATTGTGTGGCAAACAATACATAAAAAAACAATAAACAATTTTAGAAGATTTGTGTTGGTGTATAGTGGGAATAGGATACTTCTCCAAATTTCCATGCACATTTAAGCACCTTCAGCTGTTGAACACTTTCAATATTCAATTTATTCTTCTTTCTTCCTTTCTCACTCTCTTTGTTCTATTGCACTAATTGCTGTTTCGTTACATTGTAAGAAAAGCAGCAGAAGGAAGTGGAATATCAAAAGATATTCGAAAGATTGCGAGATAGCAATACACCAACCCAAACAATTACAAGAGCCATTTATTTGCTTGATCCTCTGAGCAGAAACATTGCCAGGTCCTGCCCCTCAAAGCACCTGGCTCAATCCAGCCATTCATTTTGTGTTCATCTGGGAGGGGGGAAATATCCAGTAAAAAAAATATCTGTTCTCAATCGTTTACTCAATCCCCTGCTAATGAGTGGTGGTAACAATTTCTGATTTAGAACACTTCAAAAACATTTAGGACTCTGCAAGAACACAAAAGCGTATGAGAGGAGAGAGAGAGAGAGACAGAGAGAGAGAGAGACGGGGTATCTTGAAGGGGTGAGGCTGGTTGTAAACAGCTTCCATCCACTGTCTTTTCTAAAGCTCCCTGCTCCACCACTACAATCACCATCACCCCCACACTCCAGAGTCAAGCGACGGTTCCGTTTTGAACTTTCCTAGGAAGGCAGGAGGTTAAACCAAACTGTTAACTGTGTCTTTTCAAAACTGACATTTAATACAGGACATAAATCACCGGGCAAGCCTGTTACTCCTTCAGGAATGCAATTACATAGGGTCAAATAAAACATAAAAGGGCCCAACAAGTTTTAAAATGTAGCATGTTCGCCAAACTAGGCAGGAAGGAATGCCAAGCAGTCCAGCTATGCTAACATCCACATGTTGGCCTGTGCAAAAGGTGGGCAGGGAGGGGGCAGGAAGACTGACGGATTAGACGGAAAGGTTTCTCTTCTTTAACGAGGACGCTGTTAAGGAGAGGGCTAAGCATTCCGATGGCTCTCCACTGGAGGGGCGCTCAGCACTTTCTGCCGGTTGCTGGGTTCATTCAAAGCAGGTGTCTTTTCTGTGTTTCATTATTTTAATTGCCAACTGCGGGCCCATTAGAAGGGCCAGAGCCACTCAACAAACACAGGAAAAGGTCTCAGATACAGGCAACCTGAAGAGAGGAGGGAGAGGGAAAGGTCCCCATCTTTACGTTCTTTCAGGTTCTGGACCTGTTGTCCCGGCAACCATTAATCAAGTCTTTGAAGGTAGGCCTCAGTCCCAGGGAACCATCTTTATCGGTCAGCGACTGTCTTTGTCTAATGCACTCCATCTGAACAGCATGCTGCTTTGGCCCTTGGATGCCCTCTCTGCTCTTTTTACGAGATAAAGATCCGGTGAGCCAAATTCTTTATCTTTTTAAGAGATAAAACCACATGCATGCTGCCCACCACTGTGGGATAATTTGGGATGAGGGAGTCAGCCCCTCCAGCTGCATGGATTCAAATGGATCAAGATGGATCCCACTTTTTCAAGAGCAGGGTCTTGTTGATAAGCAAGATGGTCCAATGTGAAGAATTTTGTTGCTGTTCTCAAGGTTTATGATGCAGGGTATGTTTTATTTTGGACAGAGCTTGCACAATAAGGTTCCATATTCTTGTGTTTCTCCAGCCATTAAGTCCATGGAATGTTTTATTAAGGAATTCCCTTGAAGATTATTTGGAGATTTCAACTTATGCAAAACAACATCCGGCTGCACATCTCATGTGCTGGTTGACTTATCTATAAAGGACAGTTCTTCACTTGAAGGCATCAAAGATTTCAGAAGTTAAACATTGTTTGACACTGGAAGTCCTATCCAATCCAGATCCAAGCTGAAAGGAAAGAACCATCTCAAGGAAGAGCTTACTAGTCTTTAAATTACGATTTGAAATTACGAGCCCATAATTAGCATTTCAATATCAGACTAAGTGCACCAATGGATTCATTGTTGTCTTCTAGAAAAGTGACATACAACACATACCTATTTAAATTATAGTAATTATTTGCATATGTACAAGTAGACATATGTATCAACAAGTGCAAGTTACAGACAAATTACTGTTCTTTTTAATTCAGTTTTTTGGTTATAAATTTCCTCTTTTGGGGTGATGAGTAAAAAACAACTGTGTGCACGTTTACTGATGAATATAAGGGTTTAAGCATGTCTGCTGCCAATTTTACTCCAACTATATTGCTGTACAGTTATTAATTCTTATCTTGAAAACTCTTCACATTCTAAAACAATCCCTTTTAGAAAGTCAGATATCTCATGTTCAGGATTATATGAGAGACTGTAATATAAATAAAAATCATAATAAGTCATAAATAACTTGACAGTACTGATAAAAATTGCCTGGACATTAATTTATTTTTGGTCACCTCCCTATTTTTCAGGGAGATTATCTCATTCTTTATTTTCCTACAAAAGATATTTAAAGACATACAATGGCTGAACTCATTTGATTGCATACATATTGCAGCTGATGAGTTAAATAATATGAATTAAAATCTGTTATCCAGGTTTTTTTTAAGGATTTATCTATTTAAATGAATCTTCTAGACAGTTTGAAATAATTAGTAAGCTTTAGCAGCATTTTCAACCCCATTATTCTAAAATATTTATTTAATTTCTCTATAGCTTGCTTTATTTATTTGTCCTGTTCTTTCCATCTCATATATGCTATTTAAATAGTCAATTTTATTAATATTTTGAAATAATGTTTATTCATCTAATGTTCACCAACCATTGTATACAATTGAAAAAGATTGAATTAAGAGTATTAAATCAATCTAGATATGGAGATAAACTTATTTCTTCTTACTTCTTCTTCTTAATTACATTTATATGCCACCCTTCTCCGGAGACTCAGGGCGGTTTACAATTTTTGGGATACAACCCAGTGTGCTCAGCAATAGCCTTCATTCCATTGTATATGCCTGCTTATTACTAAGCGGCATTTTTACAAGGTCAGCTAATTGCCCCCAACAATCTTGGGTCCTCACTTTACCTACCCCGAGAAGATGGAAGGCTGAGTCAACCTTGAGCCTGGTGGGATTCGAGCCTACAGCAGTTGTAGGCAGCTGGAACTTAAGTGCAGGCAATTAACAGCCTGAGCCACCAAGGTCCTTATTTGATTTATTGATACTGTTTCTATTCACTTTTCACTAATCAAAAAATTCCACTTTATGTGGTACATATCACATTTACTGGAAACACACAATGTTGTAAGCAGCTGGTATCTCCATATATACCACTTTAAAGATTGGCCCCTTCCTTCCTGGCTTTAGAAAATTGATGAAAACCTGATTGTTCTGTCAAAAAAAACCCCACAACTTTTAGATGGTTGTACTGTAACTGCATCTTTTTATTATTATAGTTATGATTTTTATTCATAATTCTCAGTTTCTGAAAATATTACATAGTTGTTATTAAACCGATTGCACTGTCTTAAGCCCAATTACATATTGGGGAGGTGAACACTCTTAGTTCAGTGTATTGGAGCCATCTACAACAGGGGTGTCAAACTCAAGGCCCGGGGGCTGGATCCGGCCCACAGGGTACTTAAATTTGGCCCATGAGGCCACCCTGGAAACAGTGAAGGACTGGCTCGTGGTGATTCTGCCAGTGAAAACTAGCTCCCGAGGTCTGTTTTCACTGGCAGAGGGTTACAGGAGGCCGTGGCAGCCAAAAAGGGAGCTCAGGAGCCCGTTTTCACTAGCAGAGCGCTCAGGCCGCCACAGGCACCCCTGTCATGAGTGACATTGACCTGGCCACACCTACCCCAGCCCCCCGAGGTCAAACATAACCCTGATGTGGCCCTCAATAAAATCGAGCTTGACGCCCCAGTCTACAAGTATTCCAAATAAAAAATCAGACAGTCAGTCAGCCAGTCCTACAAAGTAGATCAGATCAGAAGACCAACTCCAGAAGAAAAGTAGAACTATACTTTATTGAGATATGTCACAATAACAGAATCTTATGTTTTTCTTTCCCTTCCTCTTATAGTCCTTTGAGTCAAGAAGATGCCAACTTAGAATCTCTTCACAAACATGGTTCCTTTCACAGGGCTAAAGGAATGTTTCTGTTCTCATCATTGGAGTATTCACTTCAAAGTCACCTCCATGACTTTCTACATATTCCCTTAGTATTTTGCCAAATGAAGTCATTATAGTAATTACATTTAAAATACAAACAACAGAATTATGTTTTCTTCACAGAATAGAATCATGGTAAAATATGAAATAAAAAACAGAAGTAACTGACATATTCCATCGCAAAAATGCAGCTATATTAATAAAACTCCTAAATAATGATGAAATAAAATAAATATGTGTTCTAATATCTAGGGTGCTGCCACAAAGAAGAGGGGGTTAATCTATTCTCCAAAGCACCTGAAGGCAGAACAAGAAGCAATGGATGGAAATTAATCAAGGAGAGAATTAAGGATAAATTTTCTGTCAGTAAGAACAATTATTCAGTGGAACAACTTGCCTCCAGAAGTTGTGGGTGCTCCAACACTGGAAGTTTTTAAGAAGAGATTGGACCACAATTTGTCTGAAATGGTATGGGGTTTCCTGCCTAAGCAGGGGGTTGGACTAGAAGACCTCCAAGGTCCCTTCCAACTCTGTTATTCCGTTAAATAGAATAGAGTAAAATTAAACATTTAAAGAATTGTAAAGAAAAGTGGCAACTTGTGCCAATATTCAGGGTTTCTTTGTCCAGTTGCAAGAAGCTAGTAGCCTAGGCCCATCAGGAGAGCTAGGACTAAAGTTTATTTCACCAGCAGCCGGGGTCATGGCATCCAAATCCCATAGAGATCGAGAGACTGAAATTTAATTGAGGAATCGGTAACATATCCAGAGGACTAAATAAAAGACAATATGAGGAACAGTTCCATCCATTCGGGAACAAATCCCTTTTCCAAAAAAGCTTGAACTTCTGGACTAAACTTCTTGGAACATGCCTGGATATTGCTTGCCTGGTTTCTGTTCTTTTCCGCTTGTTTATCCCTAGACAGTTACTTAATTTATGTCTTTATTTACCACTTTGAATTACAGAACATACAATAATATAGACAGCCAGGTGATTTTGCAACTCTTGCTAGGCAAGCAAAAGGGAAATGTATTGAACTCTTGATGACCAACTCTTCCGGATTGTTCCAATACAAGGAAGGTTTCTATATATGAACAGTAAGCATTTTTCAAATTTTGTTTTTTCTCTCATGTATTTTGGCTGTAGTATATGGACTAATCTGAGAAATCAGGATGGACTAAGAAATGGGAACCAAGAACCAAAAGTAAGTCAAAATAGGACTAAAACAAGATGAATTCAAAGCTTTTACACTCAATTCAAGGATCAGTCTGGGAGGTATGTCAATCCAATGAAGGCATTTCATTATGAAGCTACCAGCTGCAAATCAGTTAGTTTATTACATAGGACAGCTGCACATGGATACTGACATATTTTAAGGTCTTGCAGAGCACATGTGGCACTTGTTGATCTGTTCCTTCCCCTCTCCATTTCCTTGATAATATTTTTTTCCAAGAAGTATGTGATCTGGCCTGTTTTTCAATTAACATTGCTGCAAAGTTCATGGGAAAAACTGAGACTCAGATCTGTGGCTTCCACACATCCCTAATTATACGGACATTAAATGCCAAACAGTGTGAGCTGCCCCTGTAAATTACTTGATGGGCTTTCCTATTTCCTTTTCTGAAAAGCAAATATTCCATGTTTTGCTATTACCTATTTTGATGCCCAATTCAGCCATAGGGTCAAAAGTTTTCATCAAGGAGGGTTTGCCAGAGTCCTGGCTGTACAACAGCTGCTCCAGCAACAAAAAGGTTTCACCTTTTCTGGGAGTCTACACCCACCTGGTATTTGATTTCCTTGGACAACAGGAAGAAAATTAAAGGTTAGCTAAGTTTGCTTTCATCTTCCAGTAGGAGCTGTCGGTTATTTTGGTATGGGACTTGCCCTCCTTTTATTTATCTTCCCCCCTTTTTTCTTTACTAGACAACTCCCTTTCTTGTTTTTGTGACTAAAAATATTGCTCAGGATGTTTCTTTAGTTTGAATTATTTCAAGGCACCTAAAAAAATGCAGACAGCTCTTCAGTTTCGTAGAAGTTATTGAACCAAGAATAGGTCTCGTTTCTATTCATTTAACTGTTGTAGCGGTTCAACGGAGTAACTTAAACAATGACTGATTTCAGTAATGCCCCCTTATTTTAAAAATATTAAAATATTTTAAGTCACAGGATAGAAATGTATCTAGTATTTTTTCTACAGTTGCATATAATCACATTTTTTAATAACAACTTTGCTTTATGTACAACTCCACCTTACTCATATGCAGGAGTAAATGTATGACAATATGACAGCTATTACTCATGTATAGCAGAGGTGGTATTCAGCAGGTTCTGGAGAACCGGTAGCAGAAATTTTGAGTAGTTCGGAGAACCGGCAAATACCACCTCTGACTGGCCCCACTCCCATCTATTCTCTGCCTCCCGAGTCCCTGCCTATGTGCTCACACAGGGCGGCCGGCATTCGCTGTCGGCAGGAGTCGCTCCCTTAATTATTGAGGACCCATGTCGTGAAGGACTTTGTATGTTAAAACTAGAACCTTGAATCTCACCCGGAGCGCAACCGGCAACCAATGCAGACAGCGCAGGAGGGGGGCAACATGGGAGAACCAGGAAACTCCCATCACCACCCGCGCCGCCGCATTCTGCACCAGCTGCAATCTCCGGATGGTATGCAAGGGCAGTATATTGCCCAATACATATTTATATGTACCTCACTACAAAGCAATTCTGAATGGTTGACAAACATTATAAAAACAAAGATACAAAACATTGAAAGGAAAAACCAGAGTTTAAATAAATTTTTAAAAAACCAAAATACTAGGGGGTGAAGGTGGAATCTTCTTCCTAGTCCGATAACTGCCTTGAACATGGAAGACCCTCAGGTTTTGAGGGTTTTTTAGAAGACCAAGTGGGTGGAGGCAAATCTCACCTCAAGGGGCATGATGTTCCAGAGCAGGAGTCTCCAACCTTGGCAACTTTAAGACCTGTGTATTTCAACTCCCAGAATTCCTCAGCCAGCTTTATTCCAGAGGACAGGAACCATGACAGAAAAGGCCCTTCTTCTTGACCTCACCAAACAGAATTCCTTGACCAATAGGGTTCACAACATGCCCTTTCAGTTAAGATGAATGATGTGAGCCAATACCATAAAGGTGAGATGGTCCCACAAGAGGTAATATGGGGTTTTATTTGCCCTAAGGTACAGATTTTCATGTGCATTTTCTGACTGGCAAGTGGTAGATTTGGATATGGTATACATCTTGGTCCTGTACAGCTTTAGCTGTGAATTGATTGGGTATGACAGAAATGTTTTCAAGCAACAATTCCAGATAATAATGAAACCTCATAAGATCCCTTAATGGCTAACGTTCACTTTTACAGATCAACAGATGAGATATGAATGCTGAAACATGGTGAGATTAGAGACAGTTGGTAATTTATTTATTTTCCAGCAATTGTTTTGGCTCTCCATTGAGATTTTAGAATTCTATGGAGGCTGTTTGGAGGCATTCTGGATGACACAATGGTCACAGTGTTGTAACCAACCTCTTGCCTCTATTCTTAATCAATAAGTCTCATTTATTTTATTATACATAAAGTACCCCTCTGTGTAGAATTAGCTACCTTTCTAAATTCAATTTCAGCTAGTTAGAATTTCTGATAATCACTATATTATTTTTTTTGTTTCTGTTAATTGCTTTGCAAATAAAATTGTTTTCAATATGTGTAATATAAATATCTGCAAATAATATAGAAGTGTTTAAGTGCATAGAGGACAATATGGACTCCCAAATGAGTTTTTCTTTTGAAATATGGAAACTGCATTGTATTATGCTATTGGTCCAGGTAGCTGAGAGTACACAGTTAAATCATAATGGTTTTGTGCTCCACCACCTTGGTACAACTCCTTAGATCAGTTTTTCACAAACTTGGCAACTTAAAATGTGTGGACTTCAACTCCTAGAATTTGCCAGCCAACTAAATTCTGGTAAATGAAGTCCACTCATTTCCAAGCTGCCAAGACTCAGAAACACTGCCTTAGACCTTTCCCAAAGTTGCCTTCAATCTGCAATTTTAAATTTGAAAATTAAAGGAATGAGATACTATTAAAGATATATGAAGTAAGATTGATGATGTCTGGCATCAAGTCATTTTTTACTCCTAGTGGTCAAGATAGATTTTCTGAAATATGCATTGTATCGAATGAGTTGGTTATTGATCTATTATAGACCCAAAATACAAATACGTAAAAGAATATTCTTTTCACACTGGGCCATGTAGAGTAGTTGTTTTTCATACCAATCACAGGATGGAACCAGATGAATATGATGGAGTATGAAGAAGAAGAGTAGGATGGGAATTGCACAGACCAAATTTGCAAACATATTTTAAATAGGATTGAAATGCTGGCTGTGGTATACTCTGACTTAAGTCCATAGTAGGGACTTAATTGTTGTTGTGTTGTTGTTCTGCTGCTGCTGCTGCTGCTGCTGCTACAATTTGGGATTGGATCCATAAATCCTGAAGGTGGGGCCATGTGTCAAAATGGCATTGAATCAACATTGTAATTTAGGAAGGTGGTAAACTCATAACATCATTCAAAGCAGTAACTCCTCTGCAAGTTCTTATTCTGCTCTCCACCACACCTCAGTTCTGGAATCGCCTTAAGGACTTATTTTACAAAAAGCATAAACCTGGTTGACCTTTCCATTCTTACCATTCCTTTTCTGCCCCCCCTCCACCTGGACAACCCCAACAGTTTAAAACCCTGATTCTGAATAGCCGCAAAATATTGGGGAAAGGCTTAAGTCTGGACAATAAGAATTTGATAGGGTAGCTCTGCCTATTCCTTGAGATTCCTTTTTTGATTTTGCTTATTTTATCTATATTGTTTCCTCCTAATTGAAAAATAAGGGCATCTGCCACCACCTTAAGTAAACATTTTTATCTCAAGGTTTGGGAGGAGTGGGGGAAGGATGGGGTAGATGTCCCCAGCAATGACACTGGGCTTCACCGTTTCATCTTCCCAGTGATTCTGAGGCCACATCCTGTATGGTTGCTTCCAGACCTTTGGCTTTTCATGTGGTTTAGCATGCCTTTAATTTAGAGATAATCAGGTTGTGTCTCTAACTTGAAATGCAAAAGGAAAGAGGGGGGGAAGAGAGAGAAAACACTTGGGGACCTGCCGAGCCTCTGGAAGAATTCGACAGATGTCGACACAGCGGGGATGCAATGTCAAACTGTTAATTAGACGGGTAAACAGGACCAAAGGTAATTACACACTCAGTGCAAATATTATTTGATGTAACTATAGGCTAAGTGTGGGCTGAACCGGCTCATCTAAATAGATGATATTATTATGGAAGCTAAGTCTGAAACAGGTTTGACCCCAAGCAGTCCTGCCCTTCCAGCTGTGTATGACTATGCTTAACTTTAAAAAAAGGCAGAAAATAATCAATGTCTTCCATTGACCAGCAATAAAAGACAAAGGGAGTCCACATATGTTTACCAGCAGGAAATAAATGTTCTCTGTTAGTGGGTCTGCCATCCTGGTGTAGAAAGCTCTAAGCTTGCAGTCCTCTTCATACTGGTCTGGGATTAACAGGGACATTATTCTTCATGCTCATTACCAGGAGATGCAGTATTTAATATAATCATTTATTTATATTATTTATATAATGTTGATATAAGCTGCCTCGTACACAGCAACAAAAAAAATTTGTTTTCTCCTCATATTTTCCTACTCCTGCCAATTAGCAAAATAAGTGCCATTTACTTTTATATTCAGAAACCAGAATTCAATAATCTGAGAAGTATGTGCATGTTTAAGAAAAACAAAGGCTCTAGACCTCAAGGCTTTATGGAAAGATTTTAGGAATGAAATTTGTTTATTCATTCTTTAAATTTTTATATTGTACCGGTTTATCAGACTGAAGACTTTAAGAAAAAATTGAATATAGAATAAATATAACAGGATTTTCTTAAAAGCTAAGGATGAATGAGTGTTCTGGAAAGATAAAGCTTACAAAACATGCATCTTCAGAAACTTCACTGGCTTTGTGGAATGGGAGAATAGCACTCTGCGCAAGTTACTTATCTTTTAGTGAGATGGTTAAAAGCAATTCAAAGGCCAGAATAAAATACAGTTAGGATCTGCATAAGATATAGAGAGAGGAAATTTAGAAATATCCACTTATTATTATTATTATTATTATTTATTAAATTTATATTCTGCCTCTCTTCCCCATCGGGAACTTCGAGGCAGCAACAAGATAAAAAGCAGTTGCCTATACAATATAAAATAAAAAAAAAACCCTCATTCATACCATCCAAACATACAAGAGGGAAAAACAAAGGCCTCAATTCCATGCCCTCCGACAAAGCCAGGTCTTAACGGCTTTGTGGAAAGCAAGTAGATTGGAGATGGTTCTAATCTCCGCAGGGAGCTTATTCCAGAGGGACGGTGCTGCCACAGAGAAGGCTCTCGCCCGCCAGCCGACATTGTCTGGCCAACAGTATCCGGAGCAAGCCCTCCCTGTGGGATCTAACCTTACATTACACCTTACATTGCACCTTACATTAACTTCCTTCATATATTTTGGGGGGTTGAATTCCCAAAGAAGTAAACATTTAGAACAAGAAGATATTCACCACCATCACAAATGTAGAACAACTTTAGGTTCCCAGATGATAACCATAGCCTTTTGCATTTAAATAAATCAATTGTCCAGGACAACGAAATGTAAAGGGGGGCTTTTGCCCAGGTCTGACTGGTTCGCCAGTTGCGCCCATATCTGGACCGAGATGCCCTTTGCACGATCACTCATGCACTTGTCATGTCCCAACTCGACTACTGCAATGCTCTCTATTTAGGACTGCCCTTGCATACCATCCGGAGGTTTCAGCTGGTGCAGAATGTGGCTGCGCGGGTTGTGATGGGAGTTTTCCGATACTCCCATTTTACACCCCTCCTGCACGAGCTGCATTGGTTCCCGGTTGCCCTCCGGGTGGGATTCAAGGTGTTGGCATTAACATTCAAAGTCCTTCATGACTTGGGTCCATAGTACTTGTGGGAGCGTCTCCTGCCAATATCGAATACCGATCGCCCTGTGCGCACGCACAGATGGGGACTCCTCAGGGTGCCGCGTGCGAGACAGTGTCGGCTGGCGGTGCCTCGGGGAAGGGCCTATTCTGTTGCAGCTCCCGCCTTGTGGAACCAACTCCCTTTGGAGCTCCGTCTGGCTCCTGATCTTCGCTCTTTCTGCCGCGATTTGAAGACCTAGTTGTTTGAACAGGCCGGGCTGGACTGACCTCTTGGGGGGGGGGGGTTAAATTAATTTTAAATTAATTTTAGTGATTGGGCTTGCTTGGTTTAATTTTTTAAAATATTTATTGTTGTCTTTTAATTGTGAGCTGCCCCGAGTCCTCTCGGAGAGGGGGCGGCATACAAGTCCAATTAAATAAATAAAATAAATAAATAAAGGAATTTATAAAATCTTCCCAAATTGGTGGGACAATCAGAATTTGGGAACAAGCATTTGTGTGGACACATGTCACATGAAATAAAGCAGCAGGCTTGTATTGTATCCTGCCTTTATTATTTTATTAATAACTCAAAATGGCAAATATATCCAGCATAACTCCCTCCTTCTCTTTCCCCCACAATAACAACCCCGTGAGGTGGGTTTGGCTGAGAAGGAGGGAGGGAGGGAGGGAGGGAGGATGCATGGTGGTTCTGGGACTGAATATATATATGGGGATTTTTTTTCTTAAATAAGTTTCTGGATGACATTTGGGTGCCAAATGCTGGAGGTTTGAAAGGCCATAACAAAAGGAGCATGGACATAATCATATAACCCACTCACATCCCCTCCACCCATCAGTTACATTCGGTAGCAGGAAAAGAAGTCTTGGGGAGAAGTTAAGGGGTCACAGGTGCAGCTGTATAGATCATATGGACCCATGATGTGGTGGTGGGGAGTTCCCTGTGTGGGGCAGTATTTGATTAATACAAAGCTGAAGCCTTACATTCTGGCAGTTGTACAGGCTCCTACCACATCTTCCCGCTTGAGTGGCTAAGAAGATGAAAGGTCCCCATGGAGCCAGTCTGTGGCCCTATAAGCTTAGGATCTTCAGAGAACAGACTGAGTGTCAACCATATGCTGGAAAAACAATGGGAGATGAATGAGCTACAATGGGTTTCTTGAGAGAAATAGATCACAGCAGTACTGCTCAATCTAGACAACTTGAAAAAATTCTCAGATTCCCCAGGTGACATGTTGGCTGGGGAATTCTGGGAGTTGAAGAGTACATATCTTAAAGTTGCCAAGATGGAGAAACATCAGAGTAGAACAATTTCCATTTCTTTGGTCTATGGGGCGGGGGAGTCTGCTGAAAATAAAAGCTAGTGTGGCATTGAAAAGTTTGATTTATTTAAAAGAAATGAGCTTCACATTATCCCTGGACCCTAAAAACAGAATCTGACTGAAGTAACAGGTCCTAGGATTAAAGGCATGGCAGTATCGGACGAGGTTGAATGGGCAACCCTTTTCATGATATCCTAACATGGGAAACTCTACATGCCCTGGAACTCCATAGCAGAAAAAGTAATAGGATTGGTCCTACTGGATCACGTGACTGGCTCAAGAGGTTTTCCCCAGCCAATGTTGCTAAAGGAAGCATATCTGAGATACAGCAATTCCTATTTATTTATATTTTGCATTTCTTTACTCTTCTGATTGCAGTATTAGTACAGGCAGTCCTTGACCTTCAGCAGTTCGTTTACTGACTGTTTGCAGTTATAATGGCCCTGAAAGAACTTAGATCTTAGGACCCTTTCTCGCACATACGACCATTGTAGCATCCCAATGGTTATGTGATCAAAATTCAGATGATTGGCAACTGACTCAGATTTATGATCGTTGCAGTGTGTCCCTGAGTCATGTGATCACCTTTTGCTACCTTCTGACAAGCAAAGTCAATGGGGGAGTCCAGGGATAGGATTCAAAAAATTTACTACCCGTTCTGTGGGCGTGGCTTGGTGGGCATGGCATGGCTTGGTGGGTGTGGCAGAGGAAGGATACTGCAAAATCCCCATTCCCTCCCCACCCCACTAACCTGCTTCCCAGCTCCGTTCTCCTGTGCAGGGCAACAAAAGAAGACCCAGTCAATCAGCTGGGACTCGGGACTCAGATAATAGATGGGGGAGGGGCCAGTCAGAGGTGGGATTTGCCCAGGGTTGGGATCCGACAGGGTTAACTACCGGTTCATGGTGATTTATGAAGTTTTACGATGTTTGGTGATTTATGATGTGCTTCTCTGCATGCTGCGTGCGTGCCTGTAAATCTTCGTCAGCAGCATTTGAAACATTTTGTTCCTGCTTTTCCACCAGAGCTGTGCCTTGCACAGCAGCTGAAGTTGAAAAAGCAGGAAATAAAGATCACGTAAGAACCCGGGTGGGCCGGGTTCAGACATAGAACCGGTTCTATGTCTGCTGCTCTTCAGAACTACCAGTTCTACAGAGCCAGACAGAACCGGTAGAAACCCACCCCTGGATTTGCCGGTTCTCCGAACTACTCAAAATTTCACTACCAGTTCTCCAGAGCCTGTCAGAACCTGCTGAATACCACCTCCGGAGGACCCCAATTCTCTTAACAACCATGTGACTAACTTAACAACTACAATGATTCGCTTAAAAACTGTGGCAAGAAAGGTAGTAAAAAGGAACTCACTTAACAAACGTCTCACTTAGCAACAGAAATTTTGGGTTCAATTGTGGTCACAAGTCGAGGACTACCTATACTCATTGAGGAAAGACACTGCTCTGATGTTTTGAAGTCTCTGCAGTCACTGGCTTTCCATTTCCCTCTGCCTACAGTGGGGACTTTATCTATAGGGAGATAAAGAAATTGGTGCTTATAGGAAACAATAACAACAACAGGGCAGCACACTGACTTAAAAGCAGTGCGGGCACACATACCAGTCTTCGCAATGTGGATGCAGGAATGTTCATGCATTCCTAGAAGTGAGATAAAAAGCTATAAATAGCTGTCCTACCTATCACCAAGTGAATTCATGAGGAATAGCTCTACTCATTTCAAATAGATTAGTGGATGCCTGCTTTACAATAGATTAATTAACTGGAGGCCACTGGTAATTAATTGTTCAGGTTGTCTTTAATGAAATGGTAATTCTTTTTGCTTATTTCACTTCAGGGAATGAGTTTACACAACAGTTTGTAATATGGCTTCTACTTTAAGAGAGGGGGCAAATTATAATACGCCCTGCATTATGAATGGATCTTATTTGGTGGGGTGATTGTGTAAGGGGAGAAGTCCAAAATTTAAGTGATACACGAAGTCAGAAATCAACCACATCATTCAGATATTATGATGAGGCAATTAAAAGAATAAGCTCTCAGCTCTTAAGTTAATCAGACTTGTTAAGAGAGAAATATATTCAAATGATGTTGAGATTGTTTGGAAATTCAATAAAAATCATGCACAAAGGTGAAGATTGAAAAATATTGATAGAGAAGAGCAATATGGGTTAGGGTCCACATGAGTCCACATGAGACTGGATGTTGAGGTCCACATCTTAAGAAGGAGGAGGAGGAGGAGGAGGAGGAGGAGGAGGAGGATGGAGATACCATTTCCCAGAAGACCTTTAATAAAAATCTTAGCTATTTGGAGCAGAATCTTATATCAACCTAATTCAGGTTTTGGCTTCATGATAATCATACTGGGCAACCCTACCATTGGATAGAGTGAGGAGCTCATTAGATAGCAGATGCTTTTTAATAAGTTAAATCATACTTAATCATAACAGTGTCACATGCAACATTCTATCTTTTTATATTTTTATTTGAAGATTTATTAAAGAATTTTAACAAGTTTAAAATGGTATCTCCATCATCATCATCATCATCATCATCATCATCATCATTCTTCGTAATATGTGGACTTCAACGTCCAGTCTCATGTGGACTTCAGTCACCCATGCTAGCTGGGGAATTCTGGGAATTGAAGTCCCCACATCTTAAAAGTTGCTAAGGTTGAGAAACACAGGTCTAAATATTGCTCTTCTCTATCAATATTTTTCAATCTTCACCTTTGTGCATGATTTTTATTGAATTTCTAAACAATCTCAACATCATTTGAACTTTAATAGAAACAATACCAAATAAAAAATAGGAAATGAAATACGTGAAAAACTACAAAAACAAAATAAACAAGAAACAGAAAAAAGGAAAGTAAACATACTATGCATTAATCAAATGCCCAAAAGATTTCTAAATCTACCTTAAAAGAAAAAAAATTAAAAAAATTAATTCTCAAACATTACACATATTGAAAATCTATTCATATCTATTGAAAAACATGTTGAGTCATTTTTGTGATTAGCGGATAAAATTACCTTTTCAAAAATGGATTAAGTTACATGTCTCTTTAATTCAATCCCTTAATATTGGGAATATTACTACTTTTCCAATTTCTCAAAGTAATTCTTTTACCAACATTCCAGATCTGATACAACCATAACTCCTCAAAAATGGGGGGGGGGGTCATTTATGCTATAAGGAAGGCTGAGCACCAAAGAATTGAGGCCTTTGAACTCTGGTGCTGGAGAAGACTCCTGCGAGTCCCTTGGACTGCAAGGTGATCAAACCGGTCAGTCCTAGAGGAGATCAACCCTGACTGCTCTTTAGAAGGCCAGATCCTGAAGATGAAACCCAAATACTTTGGCCACCTAATGAGAAGGAAGGACTCACTGGAGAAGAGCCTAATGCTGGGAAAGATTGAGGGCAATAGAGGAAGGGACAACAGAGAATGAGATGGCTGGATGGAGTCACTGAAGCAGTCAGCATGACTCCGGGGGATGGTAGAGGACAAGAAGGCCTGGAGGAATGTTGTTCATAGGGTCATGATGGGTCGGACACAACTTCGCAACTAACAACAACATGCAAGGTGGAAATTTGGGCCTAGTAACCATTTTCTAAGGCAACATACTATTATCTTGATCCCATACACTAGGAGGTACAGTATGTGCAAGATACTGACCCATGTGAAGTTTGTATGTGGATATAGTGGAAGTAGAGCCAGCTTACTATAGTGTTTAAGGTACGAGGGTTATGCATGATAATAGGTAAGTTATGCATGACAGTAGGTAAAGCTGAGGGCAGAAATTGCCAGTAAGATGTTAGAAGCCAGTACAGTGGTCTTCTCTGTGGTCTTCTCTCCACCCCTTAAGCTAGCCCAGAAGCAGCTGAAGATTACATGTTGTAAAATAAGATTCTGTGACCAGTATAGTAAACTTTTATACATATAGTGGAAGGATAGTAGATCATCTTGTTTATCATCTTAAGCAGTAACATGTCTTGTGGTGAACTGACCTCATCAGGGTGGTCTCATTCATGAACAGAGCAAATATATTGTCTCAGGCAACAGTCCAAGAAAGATGGTGTCTTCGGGCCAGGTCTCTGCTGTTCCAAGCTCCTGATCCATTTCCCAGAGGATCTACTACAATGATGTTACGTACGTTCCAAGAACTCCCTAGATCAAAATAAGAAATATGGATTGACACATTTTTTTTAAATGCCTTGCTCTGGGTGCTCTGAATAGCTTATCTGGAGGGTTGTCTATGTCCCAATGTCTCCTTTCAGAGACCTCAAAACCAAACATTATGGTTAGTAGGTAGGTAGGAAGATAGCACTTGTAGCAGCTTTCCAGGGTGGGCATTGGATGTAAGATGGTTCTGTGAAAGGAACGATCTTAAGAAGTTAGCATGGCAGATTGAGAATCTGATTCAAGTTATTGAAGCTATTGAAGATAGACAGATGAGTAGACACATGTATATAGGCACAGTGTAGGAAGCAATATCTTTCCAATGGTTTAGAGGTGTGGTTTACAGGTATGCTCTGCATGCAAAAATCCCAGATCATATTCAGTATTCTTTACTCCCTTGTAGAAATGAAGAATTAAAGTGTAAGTCACTGGAAGGCTGCTGCTGATCAGTTCCAATGGTGGTGGTCTAAATGAATTGACAGATTAATTTAGGGATGGATGGATGGATGGATGGATGGATGGATGGATGGATGGATGGATGGATAATACATGTATGCATGCATGCATATTTGACAATACTGTATCTGGATGGGGCTTGATTTTTTAAACTGAGTCAGATTTTAATCAGGTTTTTGGAAATGTGTTTTTGTTTTCCTTCTCTACTACTTTTGCAACATTTGTTTATCTTTTAGACATACTTCATAAGTGTATTGTGTAAGTAAAACCACTGTTTACTTTTAAAGAATTCAAAAACAATCCATACGTTATCAGGAACGCTCACAATCAAGCTCCTGATGCAGGATGGCTGCGTTGCTGAAGGTAGCACTGCACATGAGGCACCTTCCTTTGCCTTTTTCTCAGAGATAAACCAAGGACAGAAGCCAGAATGCCAGACCATTTCTAATTCTGGGAGGGAGACTAAATATCTGTGTTATGCACTTCAAAGGCCATCTTTAAGAGCAACAAAAGGGGTAAACTGAACAAAAATAAAATACATTTTATGTATCAACTTGTTTCAAGTTTATACAAGTTGGCCATTTTTAATAGTTGGCCCTCCCATACTGAAAACATCTCCTCCTAGGCAGCTCAAAACAATATCACAGACATTTCTAGCATGCTTCTAAGGGAGCCAAATTTCTTCTCTTGGCTCTACGCTATGTGGAATGCTGGCCAAATGCAAACATTGACTCCAAAAGTATCATTTCTGGTATTTGTAGGATGCAAACATGGACAAGGATCACTCCCTAATTTTAAACATGCTGAGTAAAGCCCAGCTGGACTCCTTATGGTGCAATCCCAACTGAAGGGAAATCAAAATGAATAAGGAAATGGAATCCTTTGTTTTAACAGTTCATCAGCCTTTGCAAGATCCAGCCACTGAAATATCTTCTTTTTTTTGTCTGCTCATTTTGTTTGTCTGCTCAGATGAAGGAATCCTTTGGTAGGGTCTAAACTAGCATACAGGAGTAGGTGAGCTGTGATATTTTACCATGTTTCTTTGACAGGAATAGGATGGGAAATTGCAGCACTCAGAAGGATTAGTGATTTAATAAGTCTATCTGGATGAAAATAATTGCTGTTCCAGAAAAAAAAGTTAAAATCAAAATTCTCATTCTGCTGACCACAAGAACGGTGTGCACCAACTCAGTAGAAAAATAATACTCAAACTTTTTTTAATCAGATTTTTTTTTTGAGGGAAAGGGCCCTGCTCTTATTTCTAATTGTCTGTTAAATCTGAAAATAGGTCATTACATCAGTCTGCCTCATCTGTGCTATGATGTCATAGGGCAACTGACAAAATTGCTGCAAATAATGTAATTTGCACCATTTGTTTCATGACATACATAAATGATGGTCATCACTGAAGATGTCACAGAATTAAGGTGAAATTAATATAAATTTATCGCAATTTGTCCAGACTATTTCTGATGCAACAGTTTAGATGGAAATTTGATTAGCTGCATCTGAAGTCGCACAAATTGTGTCCATTAAATGGAAGCTTTATTATATTTCAAGACCTATCTATGCGATACACATCTATGCATTTCAGTATATTTCTATGCACACATATATATTCCATTCTGTACAAGATGGTTTTCTCAGTTTGCATCTTTTTTGCATTCATTTATTCCCAAAGTCAATTGCTGTTTTCTGATTCCTTGTCTTTGATATAGACATTTTTGTCTATAGTTTTCCAAAATACATATCTCTCATTACTTACTGAGCCACAGTGCAACAGTTTGAAAATATCGATTTCAGGGCTAAACTACCAATAAAAATATGTAGGCAATCAATTTTTCACCAACCCCTGTATCAAAACTGGCCTCTCCAGTCTGTTATTTTTCTATGAAGAAAGGAGTTGTATAGTGCAATTGATTTGTTTTATTTCAGGCTCACCTCATCTGCTTTTCTGTAAATTGGATACTAGTCCATCTCAGATATATATACCTGCCTGCCACTGGCCCTCAGACCCTCCTGGGCCAAGCCATTGTCCTCTATAGCTGTATTACTCAATCTTGACAACTTGAAGTTATGTCGAATAGACCAACCAGTCAATGGTAAGTAAGTTATGATTTCAGTGTTCCGATCTAAAAGACATGACACAAAATGAAGAAATGCTGGAGAAGGAGAAGGAAACAACAACTCCTAAATCCTTGCTCTAAATCATTATCTCGTAGGACAATCCAAAGTCAGGAAAGTTTTCTCAAAGTATTGTGTTGTAGTTAGATAGTTAGATCGCATTTGGATTCCTGAATCCTGTTCAAAGGGACATGGATAAGTGAGAATGAGTTGAGAGAAGAGCTTCCAGGAAGATAAGGAATCTGGAAACTGAGCCCTTTGAAGAACAGTCACAGGACCAGGGCCTGTTTAGCTTATAAAGAAAAGACTTAAGGGAAGGTATGATAGCAGGCTACAAAAATGTACAAGGTTATCGGGTGCAAGAGAAAGATCTGTTCTCTGGTGGAACTGAGTATTCAACAAGGATCAATTCTGAAATTAAAGAAAGGAGAGTCAGACAGTTTTTTCATGATGATAAGAGCAATGGAACACTTTGCTCAGAGTAATGGTGGGGTCACCTTTACTGGAAATTTTTTTAATGGGGGTTGATGGGTAATTCCAATTGTCCAATCTCTTCTTTAAAACTTCCAGTGTTGGAGAATTCACAACTTCTGGAGGCAAGTTGTTCCACTGATTAACTGTCAGGACATTTCTAACTGTCAGGAAATTTCTTCTTAGTTCTAGGTTGCTTCTCTCCTTGATTAGTTTCCACCTATTGCTTCTTGTCCTGCCCTCAGGTGCTTTGGAGAATAGCTTGACTCCCTCTTCTTTGTGGCCGCCCCTGAGGTATTGGAACCCTGATATCTAGTCCTTCTTTTCATCAAACTAGACATACCCAATTCCAGCAATCGTTCTCTATGTTTTAGCCTCCAGTCCCCTAATCATCTTTGTTGCTCTTCTCTGCACTCTTTCTAGAGTCTCAACATCTTTTTTACATTGTGGTGACCAAAATTGGATGCAGTATTCCAAGTGTAGCCTTACCAAGGTGTTGTAAAGTGGTATTAACACTTCACATGACCTTCATTCTATTCCTCTGTTTATGCAGCCTAGAACTGGGTTGGCTTTTTTGGCAACTGTAGCACACTGCTGGCTCATATTTAAGTGATTGTCCACTAAGACTCCAAGATCCCTCTCACAGTTACCACTATTGAGATACCTATACTGTACCTGTGCATTTGGTTTTTCTTACCTAAATGTAGAACCTTACTTTTTATTTAATTATTTATTTATTATTATTCTTGTGCCATATCTGTCAACAGACATTGGCAATCATGTTGTCAATCCTATTTTTACCAACAGCCATATGAAAAAGTGGTGCTCATTTTGTCCAAACCAGTCCCTTAGATTTTGAAGCCATGATGTTCTTCTTCTGCCTGGGCCTCATTTGCCTCCAATCTTTCCCTGGAGGATTAAGTGAAGTATGCCATATTTTTCTGGGTGTCACATCACATGTCCGAAATATTCTAACTTTTGTTTTTTAATTATTTTTTTTTTTTAAACCCTTTTTGCTAGATATATTGAACCCAAACATTTATCCATTATAGTGGTTCTCATAAGTGTTTCTGAAAAGCCATCAGGCAGCTTATAATGGCAGTAGCCCTTTCTTTTTAATGTTCCCATGGAAGTAATGTATCTTATGTAGATTATGTAGATTATGTGCCATCAAATCAATGTTTGACACTTAGTGACACTTAGCAATAACATATATAGACCTCTGCTGGATTGGGGTTCTCAAGGTGGCCCTGCAAGTCACTGAGAGGAGTTTAATACCAGAGGCACTATATCAATGGTTGTGGATCATGTTCACTTCCTTTAAGTTTGCTAAATGTCTTTTATATGATTACAACTATTATACGTATGTAGATATCCAGTGGAAATACAACTTGTGGATAAAAGTGTTTAGTTGCACATGGGTGAACTATATTGGACAGTCCATCAACAAGTGCATACTGTCGCTGATGTTGTTTAGGCTTGGAAACTAAATAGGCTCAAGTCTTGTTAGCACTTGAACAAAGATCACCAAGGCTACAGGTTAAACTGGGAAGTCAAAAAAAAAAGCTAGAAGATGTCAATTGTCAACCACTGACATATTACCACCAAGAAAACTACATGTAGTTGCCTATTAAATCTCTAGGAATTGTGTTCAACAAGAGAAAGTGAGATTTATCTGTATCTAATTTCGCCACATGATGCATAATTGTATATACCTCTATTAAATGTTTACTTGCCTTTTTTTCTAGTAAATGTTGCAATTTTTCCTGGGGAAGGAATTTTTCCAGCCCCTGTCTGCCTTTTTCTGACTCTCTGCTTTACTGCATTCTTTCCTGAGATGATTGACAAATTTTTATACAGTATTTATGACTTATTGTATTAGTATTTCAATATTCATACAAATCCAGCAAGGCAGATCTTCACACATGCTTCTTTGATTTCATTTGTTGTGTAGGCTTGGTGAATGGAGTGTACTAGCTGTGTTTCATAAGCAAATGACATTTTCCCAGTTGACCCATTGGGAGGAGAACCTAAGAAGATAATTTTTAGCTTCCAGAGGGTTGCTGGTAATTGTAGACCATTTCCAGGATAATTGCAATTGAGTTGGAAAATGCTCCAGTCGGAGTGTTTATGTTCATCAATCTAATTTAAGATCTAGAAGGCTGGAAGACTCATGTTTGGATCCACACCGTCCATTTCTCCCCCCTCTTCTTCTTCTTTCTCCTTTTCCTTCTTCTTTCCAACAATGGTTATAAAAACAGTCCCTATAAAAACCACAGACAAGCAAGACAACATTGAAAACTCACATTTAAAAATTCAGGAAAAAGCTGTTTGAAAATTAGCTACAGAGAATGTTTATAATTAGCAAGGGCATGGGGAGGAGAGAACACAATTCCCCAAACACTTTGGACTTGCTCTATAGCCACATTTTCCAGTTTAAAAACCATTGAAGGGACTGAAAATTGCAAGAAAGCACCACCAAGAAGATCATTTTGGAAGGAGAAAAGACTTTAACAGACCCAACAGCTAAATAGAGAGCCAGCTTAATGGAGTGACACTTGAACTGCTTACAATTTCTTACCCAGCATCACCTCTTAGTCAACATCTCTCTGTTTGAATCACTGTACCACATGAAGCTGAAATGATAAAGCACCATAGAAGAATTTTATAAAATCATGCAAAGGGCACAACTGGAAATAAAGAAAAATGGTTCAGGAGATCAAATTTTTTTAGGAAGGACTGAAATTCTTTAAAAATAAGGCTACTAGATTATGATTTCAATAATGCAGAAGACCATTAGATGATACAAGGAGATGAAGAAAACTCTTTTGCTGCCATGATCTGATCACCACAGGTTTTGTACACCTTATATTGGTAGCTCTAGTAAAATGCTGAAGAAAATAAATGTAACTCCAACTAATCACTCTCTATGCTTCTACAGTGCAAGAGATTGCAATGTAATTCCTGTTGTAATGTCCTGTTTTCAAAAAGAAAGGAAAGTAAAACACAAGAAGCAGTAAGTTGATTAGCCCAATAACAATGTGAGACAGCATTCTCAAATGGTTGGTTTGTGAAATCTGAAAAACAACCCATGAATTACTGGGAGTCAGCACAGTAGATTGTTACTATGATTTGCGAACCTTTATTCCAGCAAAGCAGTTGAAAGACTTTCTCATTAGACCATTGTTGAGAAGATAATAAAATAAATGAAATGTTTCTATATTTAGGTGAATCCACAGCTGACTGAGTAAGTATACTCTGTGAGAGATTATTAATAATTCTGCATAAACTTTGTATAGTTACTATGGCACTTGGTGACAATGTGTTACCTGACATTTTAATAAATTACCTGGATAAAGGCAGAAAGGAGATGTTTATTAAATCTGTAGACACGATACATAATAGAATGACTACACCTGAATCACAAGCCCCAAACCAAAAAAATTAAGTTAAAGAGAAGAAAACATTAAATTCTGCTCTTAGACATGAACATTAGGATGAGAAAATCCAGCATTCATATATTACAGAAACAATGTAGTTATCTCAATATATCACAAATTAATGCAAATAAGTAGACCAATATGTTTGCTACAAAAATCAGTCCAATTCTGGAAAACATTACATGGGCTTATTAACACTTTCTTATTATTGTTTAGTTAGATAACATTTGAAGTATTACTCCGGGCATATTTTAAGAAGGCATTGACAATCTGCAAAGTGATGTATAAAGAGAAATAATTGGAATGTTAAGTCTCTAAAAAACAAGGATAAAAATGCATAATTTCTTGTAGTACCAAAGAGAATACATTGTGCAGATAATTTACCTTTTCTTCTTTAATTATTTTTTAAAGAAATGGAAGAAATAATAGATAATGGAGTATGAATCCTTTTTGGTTTTGCTAGTATTTGCATTGATTCTTGTCCACACTGATGTGTGATGGGTTTTATTCTTCTACATTCTAATATAATGCATTTTATTATAGAATATTTCAATTTTCTTAATATGAGTTTTTCTGTACCTGAAACATTGTAAATTTACCTTCAAGAGAAGCTTCATATTTTGATTTTGCATCATGGACTTCTCAATAGTAGTATGGAGGTCATTGCCAAATGTTGACTTCCCAGTCTACTGTATGAATGCCCCAACATTCCCAGGAAGCCTCCAATCCAAATTCTAAAGCCACTTTACTTCCAAGATTAGCTGAAGTATGTTCAATGCTGCTATCCACTGAAATATTCAGAAACTAAGCCTAGAACAAAGAAGATTAAGGAGACACAGGACATCAAGCTTCAAACATGTGAGACGGGATCATGCAGAAGAAAGTAAAGTGGCCTGGTGTCACCTTCACAATGAGTTTAAAAATAATATCCAGGGTTCAGATTTTTGGATGACAATCCAAGTGCTAAGGCACATTCAGAGAAGCATCTAATCTCAAAGTTGTCTTGTCTGAATTGTCTAAACTGAAATTCCAAGCAAAAGTTATGACAGAATAGTTAGGAATCATCTTAACATATTTGAAGAACACCCAGATCAAAGAAAGATAGACTAGCTTGATAACTGTTTACTCTTTGGTTTTGTTCTTGCTTCTCCTTGTCGCTTTCACAAAGATTGTGGCAAATTTTACGGTGTCACTGAAGCAGTGCCAGTGTTGTGTGAATTTGGGTTATTTCAGGTGACCCTGACAGTCTTTGGAGAGAACATAACTTGCCCTTGCTTCCATCTGCCAGAATCCCAGGACAGGATCAAGAATCAAGACCAAATAGAGACAGCACAGGGATTTTAATGATTTGTCACACTGAAAGGAACATAATGTCTCTTCTTTTAAAGAGAAGGGAGATATTTTGTGCTTTGGATGGTGAGGCATGTCTTTCTGGTTGCCTGGCCTGCAATAGAAACTTCTGATTGGCTACTGGTGCTCTGCCAGGTGGGAAGGCTCATAAAGAAGCAAACATCTCCATTCCAATAGTATCCTAGAATCCACCAATACTGTCAGAAAGCCTCCTTAATATTTTTACGTGGTAAACTCAAGTGCCTTGTGAGGCTAAAAGGCTGGTCCTGGAGAAAGGGAGACATACCACTTTTGCAGAAAAGGAAATCATGCAAATAAGGAATGAGGGGGAAGCTGTCCACTTACCACGGCAGGGATCAGGGAAGGTCTAAGCGTAGTTAACCTCTGACTGGCAGGCTATAATGTTCCCAGAAACAACCAGGTGGTATCACTTCATGGGAGACTGGAAAACAGGCTTACACTGGGAAAATGAAAACATATAGCAGAGAAAACTGAGAACACAAGGGCAGTTAACTCCCATAGTCAGCCAAAGGTATTTTCCTCATTTTCTCAGTCTTTAGACCCAGTGTCTCCTGAAGGGCCCAGCTCAAAACATGTACATAAATCTTGGCAAAGACTCTCTTTAAAGTGCCAGACAAAAAGGCTTTTGCAATCTGGCTGTTTAGTCTCTAGTAACCTCCCGTGTCTTGAGGGCATTCATTCAGGAAATAAATACCCTTCCAAGAAGGGATGTTAAATGGAAAGGGAGCCCCCCACAGGAGACCAGATCTTGGGACTGAAGCAGGCAAGTTACAGGCAGGAACTGGGTCTCCTAAAAACCTTGCGCTGATATGACTAGAACAGAATAGGAGCCAATGTAGCATTGCTGTGGTAGCGGTGATAAACCTAGCAGTATGAGAGAGGTACCCACCCTTTGCTTCTTCCCCATACCCCGATGCAAATTTTCCAGCGGAATGATTGCCTGCCTTCTTGCCTTCAGAAGTTGTGGGTGCTCCATCACTGAAGGCTTTTAAAAAGAGACTGGACAACCTTTTGTCTGAAATGGTATAGGTCTCCTGCTTGAGCAGGGGGTTGGACTAGAAGACCTCCAAGGTCCCTTCCAAACCTGTTATTCTGTTCTATTCTCTTCTGTTCTGGTGTGGTGAGAAGACAGTCCACACAGGGGGTTGTGAGAGCAGTACTGGAGATCTAAAACTTGCTAACAGTATGCCCAGTAATGGCTATTGTCTCAGATCTCTCAAAACAGAGATGGGAATATTTTCCCCCCAGACTATGACTACACAAGAATAGATATAGAGCAGAAATAATAAATCAAGGCAATTGTAGCTCTTGTCCATATTAGCCAGATTTCCTGGAATTGCCATTTCAACCCACCTGGGTTAGGAAGAGCAGATTAGTCCAGAGTGGAAAAGCTGTCGGCGAGTTCACAAGTAGCAGCATGGAGTTGAAGGACAAGAGTTGAAAAGGTCTGTTGCAGTAACATCCCACAGGGGGCTTCTTCTCACTGTCATCTAATTGTCTATTGAGAGGAACATGGTTAGATTTAATTGTTAGATGTAATCCTAGGTTTTCCTTATCAGGTTGGTATGAAAGTAAAGTGGGGGCAAAGCTGAAGATGCTGCTCCAAATCCATCATTGTAGGTGATTGTAGGGGAAGAAAAACATTTCTGAATCCTGAATGGATCTGTAGTAGAATTATACCCATTCCTGAACCTGTTGCACTCTGAGTGAACAGGGAGTTGGACAGTCTTCAAACCCCAAAATAAATAAATGACAAACCAACCGCTGGGCTTTACTTCCCCATGTCAGCCTTTCTTACTTCCTACTTCAGAGTTACAATCACCAAGATATGTTGGTGAAGGAGGACAGAAAATGCAGCACATCATTCTGCTTACTGTTTTGCTTTTGGTTTTCCTTCAAGTCTAACTCGATTCCTGGCATTTACTTGGACAAGTCCATGAAATTTCCTAGGCAACATTTTTTGGAAGTGGTTTGCCATTGCCTTCTTCCTAGGACTCATCCAGTTGGCTTCATGCCTAAGACAGGGCTAGAACTCCAGCTTAAGGTAAAGATAAAGATTCCCCTTGCACATGCGTGCTAGTCGTTTCCGGCTCTAGGGGGCAGTGTTCATCTCTGTTTTAAAGCCGAAGAGCCAGCGCTGATCCGAAGACGCCTCTGTGATCATGTGGCTGGCATGACTAAATGCCAAAGGTGCATGGAACGCTGTTACCTTCCCATCAAAGTGGTCCCTATTTTTCTACTTTCATTTTTACATGCTTTCAAACTGCTAGGTTGGCAGAAGCTGGGACACGTAACGAGAGCTCACTCTGTTACGTGGCGCTAGGGATTCGAACCGCTGAATTGCCGACCTTTCTGATCGACAACCTCAGCGTCTTAGCCACTGAGCCACTGCGTTCCTAGAACTCAAGCTTCTCTGTTCCTAAATCAACATCTTAGCCACCACACCAATCAGGCTCTCTATCTATGTCTCCAAAGGAAACTGCCTACTGTTCCTGATATTTACCTTTAAAGTCTACAATACAGTGGCAATTCCTGAATGTATCATAAGACCAGGTCAGAGCAATGCTAAATGTTGGGTGGACTGCAAAGTCAAGCTGACCACCATCAAGCTGCCTATTCCGATAGAGCTTTTCTGAATGGGGCTGAACATCACACTATGGAGGAACTGGCAAAGAAATCACACTAGTCAGCAAGAAATTGCTCCATTTCAGGAATCAGGAAGAAGAAACTATCAGCAGATGCAGGAGAAATAAGAGGAGCACAGATTCTATTGTCCTAGCAAATATGACTGGAGATGGTCCCTTCATTGTGCATATTAGAAAAAGACATTTCTAATTTCATAAAACCTAAATTAATGTATGGTAAAGATCCATATCTTAGAACACAATGACATTTTATGTGCTTGAAAAATGTTAGATTTTGCAGCAGAAATTCAAATCCAGAAAGCACACACAGATGACTGATTCAGCAGGATTCATTAACTTCTTTATATACATAACATTTGAAGTAAAGTTTACAATACCAATAGTAGATTCTTCCAACGTAACACAAGCAAAACACAAGCAGCAGCTTCAGAGCTCAGAGCATAGAGATTTCAGTTTCACTTTAAAAGCTTCGTTTCTTCAGTGCTGAGCACAGAGCTAAGCCATGCCCAGATTCTCTCTTTAAGTTTCAGTTTCTAATTCAGCTCCCATTGGCTGACCTTGTTAACCATGTCTCTGCCAGTTCATGAATATTCTGACAAAAAAACCTAATTCCCTAGATCATAATTACTAAGGATCTACCTACATTACCAAGTTGGTTGTATTCATACACAGATGGAGCAAAACTGGGTGGAATGCATACCCTTCAGAGGAAAAGCTGAGCATTCAATATGGTCAACAAACTGGCATGTTGGGCTATTTTTGAAATTCAACAGTGATATGTTTTAGTTTGCGGGGGAGGGGATCCAACATAAAAGTCCAAAATAAGAAACCACCAGCTATGTGGTGATTCTCAATGACCCTCAGCAACCCACAGAAGAGAAGCTGGTATCATAAAGATAACGCTAAGCTAAAATCTGATGGTATGCTATAAAATAAGGAAAATACCCCTAACTCATTGTTCCATTGAGTAGGACTCAATTCAATAGAATAGTCTAGTATTTTGAATATTTTATGTTCATCTTCTCATTTAAACATTTTGCCATTGCTAGTCATTTTATTTCAGCTTGCTAAAGGTTCAGTCTACAAGTGAATTGATGAGCCTAGGTCATTTTCTATTCAGTCTGTATCTACCCTCTTTTGATATAAAAGCAATTCATTTGAATTCCTTAATTATGAACCTTTCTGTTCCCTGTCCCAGAGAAATTTAACTTGAAAAGGGTTCTTGAAAGCATTTGGAGTACTGTAATAATAATAATAATAATAATAATAATAATAATAATAATAATAATAATAATATAGAGCCCCAAAAGGGACAACAGTTCCATAAAAGGCAGAACTTTGATATTGTATGCATTAGCTTTGTTCTGGACTCAAAACACAGAAATGGGGAAATATTCTGACCCATGTAGAAGTATACACAAGAGGGGAAGGATTGTAAATTGAGGAAGAGGCATCTTATCTGTAATCTTCCTTAATTAAAGCTCTGGATTTTGTTGTGTTTTGTTGTGCTCTAGAAGTTAAACTTAGCAAACTGATATCCAACTATCCCTCCATAAAAGTTCACACAATACATATGGATCTACATCATGGGTCACAGAAAACATTTTTCTGTACCTGAAAATCTTTGAGGATACCACAAAGCAATAGGTTTAGTGGGGTTGTAGGTATCTGAAACAATACTGTACCCAAGAGAGGAATCTGATGATCTGGAATTTCCTCAAAATTTAATCTTTCCAATTTGGTGTCCTTCAAGCATCTAGGCTGATCTATTAGATACAGCCAGTTGGTGGAATAATGATTATGTTTATTTAGCATTTTAACAATTCATTAAATAAGTTTTAATTAATTGAGCTGCTTTATTATTTCCTTGTTTTAATTTATTCTCTGTCCAAAGCCCCAGTAGTGAGATGGGTGGCTATATAAATTGTTTCAATGAGTAAATATGGGATGATAATACCAGTCATTTACAGACAGTATTTGCCTTTAGATAGCCAGGGCTATAAAACCCACCAACTCTTCACCAGCCATAGCCTTTTGGCTTGCAAGCTGAGTTATAAGACGGGAAACTTATTTTAAATTTAGCTGTAGACAAAAACTAACAGCAAGAATATTTCCCTCTTTGAATTATAGCCACAGAAGATGTCCAGCCGTTAGGCAGGTCTGCAGCATGCTGTCAAAAACAACCAGATTGTTACTATGACTTATATAATTGAGCCCCATACCTTTTTGTGTGTTTCAAGCATGTAGTTGTGGTCACTTTCTTGACTTTTTGAGCCCTTGTCTCTACTCACCCCCAAAGCAGTGGTGGGATTCAAAAAAATTTACTACTGGTTTGGTGGGCGTGGCTTGGTGGGCGTGGCATGGCTTGGTGGGCATGGCAGGGGAAGGATACTGCAAAATCTCCATTCCCTCCCCACTCCTGGGGGAAGATTACCACCGGTTCTCCGAACTACTCAACATTTCCGCTACCGGTTCTCCAGAATTGGTCAGAACCTGCTGAATACCACCTCTGCCCCAAAGGGACTTTTCTACTAGCCTTCTAAGGCAAACCCTGCTATGATTACCAGTACAGGTAGTCCTCAACTTTCAACCATTTATCTGAAATTACAACTTTGAAAAAAGTTACTTATAACAGTTTCTCACACGACCATTATAGCATCCCCATGATATGTGATCAAAATTCAGGCTTTTGGCAACTGGCATGTATTTATTTATTTTTTAAAAAAAAGTTTTTTATTTTTTATAAAGACATAAACTTCCCCCCTCCTGTCACATGGGGGGAAGTGACAAAGTTTTACTTTTAATTGGGTGTAAAACTGGCGGGAACTTAGAGGTGGTTTTCCATCAGGAATATGCCAATTTGATAAGTCCTAATAAAATGTTCTTTGAGGAAATTGCCTGTCTCAGAGTTCTTATTGAATGAGATGTATTACTTGGAACCTGACAATATGATCACCATTTGCAACCTTCCCAGTTGGCTTCCAACAAGCGAAGCCAAGGAGGCCAGGCAGATTTACTTAATGGCCACATGATTCATTTAATGAACATGGCATTAAAAAAAGATCATAAATTCAGCCACCACTCACTTAATAACTCTCTTGATTAGCAACAGAAATTTTGATTCCAATTGTGGTCATAAAGTTGAGGACTATGTGTAGTTATTTTGCCAGGAAATAACAACAGCACGGTCAGAAATAATTTAAAATCTTGCCATTTCCTGCCCATTCCTAAGGCTGAAAATCTGAATCATCCACATCCTCTCTGTAAGCATAGGTTACAGTAATTTCAGCACGGGAGCCTCTTCTAACTTGGATAGAGGTTCCAAATGGATTTTAAAAATTCTTTTCGATACGTTGCTTTTCAAATCCACTTCAAAACGTAGATGAAACTCAATAACAATTCCGATTTCAAAGAGGACTAATGATTCCTTGTCTCTTGCCCAGAGTTAAACGAGTGCTTGAATTTCTTTCAAGCCAACCATAAGCGAACAGCTGCTGTTGCGGCAGAGGACGTGAGGTCTCCAAATATAAACTCTGAAGATATCATCACCATCAGAAGGTCATAAAACTGATGGATTATAAATACAGTCCCCCTTTTGTTTACAGCTAACATTTTTGGGTCCTGGGTAATTAGAACATTAGCCATCTCTCAAAGTGATTGTTTGCAGGTGCTGCTCAGGGATAGTGTTTGCTGGTGGGACGGGGATGGGAAACCAGCAAAATCTGAAAGTTAAACAGTCCCTGGAATGCCTGCAACTGAGAGGGGGGGGGGCGAGGAGAACAGTAATTGATTCGTTGATGGTTTGGTCACTTAATTACACCTCTCCAGGAACTGTGGGCAAAATATTGGTCAAATCTGCTAACTTCTTGGAGTATGAATTGATGGGAACACTACTGGAAGGGGAACTGATGTCATTCAGAAAAATGTGGGAGAAGAAGATAGTTGATGTGTACAGCTGGATCCAAAGTCTCTTCTCTTCCCTACAGCTTATTTATTTAAAGACCAGCCACTCTTTTGTCATTGTTGTTGTTGTATTAATTGGTATTTTAACCTTCTCACCTATCCCAGAAGAAACATGCAAGCAAAAATAAATCCCTTGCAAATAACAGAATAACAGAGTTGGAAGGGACCTTGGAGGTCTTCTAGTCCAACCCCCTGCTAAAGCAGAAGACCCTGTAGCATTTCAGACAAATGGGTGTCCAATCTCTTCTTAAAAACTTCCAGCATTGGAGCACCCACAACTTCTGAAGGCAAATTGTTCCACTGATTAATTGTTTATTTATTTGATTTGTCAATCGCTTACAAGGTAATAAGTATAAGGGTAAACATAGTTATGAATACATGAAATGAATACATATAAGAAAAATAAAAGAAACAATAAAAGAAACAATAGGACAGGAACGGTAGGCACGTTGGTGTGCTTATGCACGCCCCCTACAGACCTCTTAGGAAAGGGGTGAGGTCAATAGTAGACAGTCTAAGGTTAAAGTTTTTGGGGTTTGGGAAAGAAACCACAAAGTCAGGTAGAGTATTCCAGACATTGACCACTCTGTTTTAAATTGTTCTAAATGTCAAGAAAATTTATCCTTAGTTCTAGGTTGGTTCTGTCCTCGATTAATTTCCATCCATTGCTTCTTGTCTTCAAGTGCTTTGAAGAATAGGTTGACCCCCTTATATTCTGTGAAGAGATTATTCCAGGAAATTGAATGTATTGGATTTTACTTTCTTTTTTCTGACATCACTGCCTTTGGATCAAGGTAACTTCCTGGTTGCTCTTCAAAGCTCCCATGTTGTTCAGAACAAGTTCCAAATCTGAGGTCAGTCAAATTCTGATCTCAAATTGCTGTTGTTAAGCGAGGACTACCTCTAGTTCCATTAGGTCTGACAGGATTGTGTAAAGTGGGGAAGTGAACATGATCATGAGCCGCCCCGAGTCCTTTCGGAGATGGGGTGGCGTACAAGTCCAATTATAAATAAATAAATAAATCACTTCCATGTGTTCAGGGTCAGAGGACCAAAAAATAATAACATGTATAGAGTTCAACTCCCAATGACTCTGAGAGGTTATAAATCCAGGAATTCTGAGTGAAATAAACTCCAATATCTTTTCAACCTGAACATGAAGATGGAAGGTAAGTTATTTACAACATGAAGATGGAAGGTAAGTACCTACTAATAGCTGCTATCATCTTTCTGGCTGTCCCAAAATACTTGGAAGCTGTTATGCCCTTCCTAAAGGGAAAATGTACTTGAAGATCTCCTTTCAGGGCTTTAGGCTGCATTCTTTCAGGTGCACTCCTACTCCCATAATGCACCACCATCATGATGATCAAAGACCACATTTTCCTTCCTCTACAATGTGCTTTGCAACATCTCTCCCATCCATGCTGGCAAAATGACATAGAACAAGAGAGTTACACAGACAGATTTGCAGAAGGATTATTGTAATAGAGTGTCTTTGGTTCTCGCCTCTAATGCATAAGTGGTGGCTGCCATCAAAGACGAGAGAGGACATTCATCCAGGGTGAAGGGGAGAATCTGTCTTTATGTTAAAATATATGGAGGCTATTAAATTACATGGGAGACTTCAAAGTTGCCTGGCAAGCTATTTTTGCACTCTGATGAGAAATCCAATGAAACAATGCTGCATGGGCCACACCTGGTTCCATAAAAAGTATCAGCTTTCCTGTTTGCCTGGCTCCTCTTTTCGCTATCACTTTACAACTCCCCTCAAGGTCTTGCAATCCTAATTTACTATATTTTTACTGCCTCCCAGACTCTGAGCAGGTTCACTGGCTCAAGGAAAGGGATGACCAGCCAAAATAAACCACAGCAAGAACATTTTATGAAAAATGTTAATATTACTTTTCAACACACTGTAGGAAATCTGCAGCTTTCCATCAACCGAATGTCACCAGCCCAATCCTGGGGTTTTTATGCCACTCGGGTTGTGTCCTTGTAGGCCAGCCTGTGGGCCTGCACCAGCATCTTCTTACCTTCTGATGACCAACTCAGAAGAACACAGAAAAACTGAAAGAAGCAAAAGAAGAACGCTGAAGTGAATTGTGATTAATTTTGCTAAAACCAATATTGTGCTTTACAATCAAGTGTACCCATTGAGCAATCACCAGGACGCTGGAAAAGGAACTCACTCCACACTGTGGTTTTACATCTTCTGCATCTCTTCCTAAGTCAACATGAGGCAGATGGTTTTCTTCCCACATCATTTGGAAACAGTCCACCTGGAGTTCCACATTCACACATGCACACTCATCAAGTCCCAAAACAGAGCTGTCTCTTTGTTATCTTGCCTGTAGACTTGTTATCCCTATGGAATTTTCACCTCAAAACCACTCTACTCCCTCCCCTGACGTGCTCCAAAAAAATAACTGAAGCAGTCAAATAATTTTAGACCCTGGATCAACTTATGGCCTCCCCCAGTGGTGGGATTCAGTTTTTTTTACTACCGGTTCTGTGGGCGTGGCTTGGTGGGCGTGGCAGGCGTAGGATACTGTAAAATCCCCAGTCAGAGGTGGTATTTGCTGGTTCTCTGAACTACTCAAAATTTCCGCTACCGGTTCTCCAGAACTGGTTGGAACCTGCTGAATACCACCTCTAGCCACCCCTCTCTCTTTAGTCAGCTGTAAGTTTTAGTCAGTGTAAGTTTTAGGGTTCTTCATAAACTACAGTTTGTTTCAAAATAGAACAATATATGTTCAAAGTAAAAATAATTAAAATCAGCATCTACAACCCTGATGAGGCTTTGTTCCTTTGATTCAGGAACTAACTAACTAACTGGTTTTGTGTGACATCCAAACCAGATTTGTAAACACAAACATGGTTTCAAAGTCTGGTTTGTAAATAGATACCAAGCGGTGTTTATATTTATCACCAAGATAGGATAAATGTCTGAATATATTGTAGGAGGAATGAAGAAGTGTATGTGAAGACTGTGTGAAAGTTATAGTTTAGCCATCTAGTTTATTCTGGGGATTAAAAGAAACCCATCAGAAAGCCTCTTGGGAATGGATTTGGATGTTTCACTGCCAGGAAATTCATGACAGTAAATACATCAATTTAGTTACTTTTTGAGTAAGGGATTGAAGATTATGCTTTCTTTCTGGGTTTTCACAGGAACTCACTCATCATTGCTTCTGCCAGGTGACACACAGTCAATAGGAAGCATCACATCTTGTTTTTTGCTGAAAATGTTTGGCGAGGGTTGAAGTCCTAGAGGTTTGATCTAAGTTACTTTACAAAGGGTTGTTAGAGAATTAATGGAAGGGGAAAGTGAACTCCAGGAATCTCCAACCTTGCCAACTTCAACTCCCAAAATCCCCCAGCCAGCCATGCCATTTCCACTTTTCTTGGAGTGGAGAATGAGGGAACTGATGTGCCTTCAGAACAAACAACATCTCAGGAAGCAGCAATGGACTCTCATATTCTTTGTTCTTCATGTAGGGAGTGTAAATTCATTGGCACTGAGTCTTTAGCAACCTGTGACATATTGACCTCAATAGGCCAGCAGGGCATAGACAAAGAGTTAAGGATGTCCTCTCTTTATCCCTTACTCTCCTGGCTCTTGAATAGAATAGAATAGAATAGAATAGAATAGAATAGAATAGAGCAGAGCAGAGCAGAACAGAACAGAACAGAACAGAACAGAACAGAACAGAACAGAATAGAATAGAATAGAATAGAATAGGAATTCTTTATTGGCCAAGTGTGATTGGACACACAAGCAATTTGTCTTGATGCAAATGCTCTCAGTATACATAAAAGAAAAGATACATTCGTCAAGAGTCAAGAATCATAAGATACAACACTTAATAATAGTCATAGGGTACAATAAGCAATCAAATCATACTAGGAAACAGTCAATATAGATCGTATATAGATGTCTAAGAGATTGATAATCTGAATTCATTTCCCAGGCAGAAGCACATAAAGCCAGGGGTGTCCAACCTTAGCAACTTTACAACTTGCGAACTTCAACTCCCAAAAGTCCTAAAGTTGCCAACACTGGACACCCCTAACATATAGCATGTGCTCTTCAACTTTTTTTCTGGTACAA
The DNA here is from genome assembly GCA_009733165.1 of Naja naja. Classification (NCBI taxonomy): domain Eukaryota; kingdom Metazoa; phylum Chordata; class Lepidosauria; order Squamata; family Elapidae; genus Naja; species Naja naja. Next base: position 346,959,969 of record CM019148.1, on the reverse strand, counting down.
TGCACCTGGGTGAATGATGGGCTTTGACTCTGTAAAGCATTGCTTTAAATAAATATGGGTGGTTTTCAGTGGTGGGATTCAAATTTTTTTACTACTGGTTCTGTGGGCATGGCTTGGTGGGCATGGCAGGTGAAGGATACTGTAAAATCCCTAGTCAGAGGTGATATTTGCCAGTTCTCTGAACTACTCAAAATTTCTACTACCAGTTCTCCAGAACTGGTCAGAACCTGCTGAATACCATCTCTGGTGTTTTTTTGTTTTAAAACCTGTTTCACTAATCATTACTCATGTCAGGTCCCTGCTACCTTTACAACTTGTGGACTTCAGCTCCCAGAAATCTCATACCTGCATACATAATACTCCAGTATAGTGAGGTCAGCAGCAAATAAGACACTTATGGGTCAACTTGAAACTATTTTCTGTGGATCTGGAGAGTTAAAATGGTGGTGATGGGAAAGGAACATCAAATTCATCACAAATATATCAGATTTGAGCAGAGCGTTGGATTAGAAGATTTCCAAAGTCCCATCCAACTCTGTTGTTCTGGAGAGCAAAGTTTTCAGTCCCTATCTGGATGAAAAATAAAGCCACAGGGTGTGCCAAACCAAAAGTCAACTAGATTTTCAAAAGCAATGAAGCAATCAAATTCTGTTGCTCCTGATTATATTCTGAACAAATTAAGACTGAGCGAGACCACTCCAGAGGAACTGTTTTGAAACAGAAAAAATAAGAACAAGAAAGACAATTACAACTGCCTTGATGTATCTATCATCCCTGCCCACCCTGGAACCATTAGGCAGAAAAATTAATGGTTTCATGAGAGAGGAGAGGAAATCACACCTATGGTTATACAACATCAAAGGCTCATAAAAGAACTGAGCAAACATATTGTCTGTTTAATGGGTTTCTATAGACAAAAAAAGTGTTTCCAGACTGATTTACACAATCATTCTAATGTGCCTCTAATAATGCAATCAACACAGAGCAGATTAGTGGGTTTGCAGTCATGTTCAGACAATGACAAGGTATGAGAAGGAAAAACAGATATCAATCAAGAAATGGATGGTGAGTCTGTTAGTAACTTTTTTTTTAATAAATGGCAGATCAGCCCATCTGGTGAGGAAAACTAGGAAGAAAAGACACTCTCTTAATCATCTTGCTATAAACAAGGCCGAGAAACTCCTATTACATTTTCCAAGTTGTTTTATTTATCCCAGAATAGCATTAAAGAGAACTGACTGTGTCTACTTCCTTGATCTTGCTCAGTTCCTGGGACAAAATTCATAAGCTTTGAGGGGGCTCACTCTTAATGCCTCCAGACCATTTCAGCAGTGGTGCTGCCTCCATTCCTTGCTTCTGTCTACTCTGAGCAAACATGAAAGATAGATTATCTTCCTTATTTGCCTTGAATTTTCCTTCAGGCTGTTGGTGTTGGTGGGAGGGACTCAGAAGGAAAAATACGTGAACAGGTTGTACGGACAGAAGTAAGGTGAATCTATTCAAGAGAAGGGGACAACAAAGCCATCTTATCCAAAGTCCACCAAAAACCCTGGACTGAGTACTTTGGGATTTATATAGAAGTCTTTTTGTGAATGGGTTCTCCAACTTAACTAAGAGTGAAATGTCACAAGTTCAGAGAGGGAGAAATTACCTAAATCCCAAAGGTAAGATGCACCAATTTTATGACTGTAAGCCAATATACAATCTAAACCTGACAATTAAAGATTATTTGAATGGGAGGGGATTAGAAAGCATAAGATTAGATTCAAACCAATTCAATATCTGAAATTCAGTTTCACAGAAATCCAACCCCATACGGAAGTGCCAAAATATCTGTAGCTTTAGAGAACTTTGGACCCGCAGAAAGTCAACCACATAGCTTAGAAGAGGCTTATTGCAACAATTATTTTGAAATTTTCCCTCCTATACCCCTTTATAACAATGAGGAAAACAAGGCAGAGACAAAAGAAAACAAGATTTTTTTAAAAAGAAAATGGGAATTGGGAAAATGAAAGGGAAATGAAAGGGGAACTAAAGATTCAAATCACCTATTACTTCAAAATGTAACATATTGGCATTGTATATAATAACAGCTGCAAGGATTTAATATGCTTTTTATTGGGTCCCATCTATGGAAGAATGATTAATTAAACTATGTGAATATGCTTTGACTTCTTATTTAAAAAGGAAATCTGATGTACAATTTAATATTTTGGAAGATATTTCTGAACCTTAATTCTTTACATAGAATTGTGCTCCATCCCAAATTAGGGTTCCAGAGTTTATCTTAACGAGACATATTATCTAAACTTATTTAGAGTATTTTCCCAATGTATTGTTTGCTCTTTACAGCTTTTCTTTTTTTTTAATCTGATTTTAATTATATAACTAGTTCATGTTTTATAAAAAGTATTTTTATAGTCAATTTAGGCATCTCTTAAACTTAAACAGAAATATGAAATATCTTATAGTACTATATTGTTAATAGTGTACTAGAATATATTAGCAATATGGTATCTTTGATCTCTAAGCATAGTGGGTTGGCTATCCACTGATAATTTATTATTTTTAATTTTTTTCTTTCCTTACTGTATTTTCTGTATCCTCTAAATATCTGCTGCTGTTTGATTCTGTGGGAAAGATTTCTAACAGTTAAGGGTCTTAAACTGTAAGATATGTATGTATGTATGTATGTATGTATGTATGTATGTATGTATGTATGTATTGTGTTTCCCCAAAAATATTTTTCCCCTATCCTATTTTTTTTTCACCAAAAAAGACAACAGGTCTTATTTTCGGGTGATGTCATCCACTGATTAACCTCACTTGCGCATGTCACTCCCAGCCTCCTTTTCGCTGACAGAGGCCTTCAGAAACTTTTTCTTCTGCGGCCAGCAAGGCTTTGCCAGCCTTGCCAGCTGCAGAAGAAATGGGCCAGCAAGACAGGTGTCGGGGTGTGTGAGGCCTGGCTACAACTGTCCAAAGGTAAGTAGTAGGGCAGCTCCTTCCCCCCATCCCCACCCTAGCTTAATTTTTGCCTATGCACTATGGAGTGGGCGGGATCTTAATTAGGGCTTATTTGGAGGGGTAGGTCTTATATTGGGGGCACATGCAAAAATCAAGCTAGGACTTACTTTCAGAGTAGGATGTATTTTGGGGAAAACAGGATATGTATGTATGTATCAAACTAGCCTCTATTACAGAAATATACTCTTCCTTCCCTCTCTGCCATGTAATCCTCTTTTGTTTTAAAATATGCCCAAAAAGCTACTTCTTTCTCTATTTCTCTTACACTTCTCACAAGTAACAGAAAACACACTTGGGCTGAAATGTCTGGCCATGATCTCTCCGTTCCTAATTTCTTCCTTAACTATTATTTGATTTTATTAATGTATCACTGTAGTTTGGCATTATAATCGGTCTTTTCCATAAATCAAGCAGCAGCAGAAAGCACTAGAAAAATGAAGTCTCCGTTTAGAGCAAAAAACATTTGATGAAGCCAACACAGAGTTCATTGTGCACAAATTTGGGGTCACTCCAAAGCATTTAAAAAGTTGGAGCTCCAAGTGAGAACAGTAAGATTTTGTCACATAGTATATAGCTGAACTGCACATCTTCCATTCATTTGATGTTGGGATGGCCACCAACTTGAGCAGCTTCAAGGATAGGCAAGTTCAGATTAATTAGGGTTACACTGTATTGCTCTTGTTTTGTGGAGGTCTTTTGTTTCACTTTCTGTTTGTTGCCTCAGAGGACCACAGGCTTGGCAATGACATAGCAATGTCACTACACATCAGAACAATGAAAAATGTGTTACCATTTTGTCAGAGTATGTTCATGAACTGGAATAGAGCTTGGTAACAAGGTCAGCCAGTGAATAGGCATAGCAACTAAATCAGCCAATGAGGATAGTTTTGGAAACTGAAACTAGAAGTAGCCTAGACTGGAAACTGAAACTAAAAGTAGCCTAAGTGTGGCTCTATATTAAGCTCTGCAACTCTGCAGCTATGTTGAACTCTGAGTCTGTCTATTGAAGATGAAACTGCTTCTCTCCTCTTGCTTGCCTGCTGATCTATTGAAGATGAAACTAACTTGCTTGCTTGCTGAAGACTGGAGCTCTGCTCTGAACTTGCAACATGTTTCTGTTTGAGTATGCTCCATGTTGGAGAAATCTACAACTGGTTTGTAAAATCTACTTATGTTTATAAAGATGTTAAATGAAGCATCAGCCATCTGTGTTTATTTTTCTGGCGCTGAATTATTGCTGCAAAACTCTCAGTACATTTTACAGTTTTAGACAATAAAATTCTTCTTACAATCGAAGCATCTGCATGGAGAAAAATGTGATACCTAATAATGAGACCATGATGCAAGTAACTCAATTTTGCATCTGACATCTTGTGAATTACCAAGTTGTTTTTGTTATATGATCACATCATGCCCCATGTGTCATTCTAACATTATTGTGGCTTACTTTTTTTGGGCACTGTTAGAAGAATCTTAGGCATCTGACTATCTATCCGGGAAACCCAAAGTCAAAACATCTTACCAAATAATTCAGAAATCTTTGTTTAGATGGCATCTAAATAATGGGACTGACTTCTGTGCAATGGACACTATTGTTGTATTCTTACTGGATTTTTGTGAAAATGAAATTGTTTCCTGCAAATACAGTGGTATTTGATTTTTTTGGTTCTCTTGTGATGAGAATAAATTCCTCCTGCTAATATCCACTGATCAGAATCCGATCCAAAAGCTTTGAGTCACACTTATGAGAAATTATCTATTTACCATAATGAATGAGGAATTTAGCTTATTAAGGATTTCATGCTCAACACAAAAATGACAATGACACAGTTGGTAATATATTGATCCTGCAAATGATATTTGGCCAAGATGGTGAAGATTACTGGGTAAGTGAAGGAACTTTTTGGTTCCTGTCTTCGCCAGCCAACTTTGCCATTAATAAATCGTAAACTTTTATAATAAATAGTAAAATTATGACTCAGATTTTTATCTATGGGTTTTATTGTGGCGTGTCCTTACAAAACTCCTTCGACCTATAGACCAACAGCAACCACAAAATGTTCCAAACCAACGACATGGCTAAAACTGTCTTCTCTTGTGACGCAACCACCCTGATTACATACTTTCTGATGAATTATTGCTGTTTGTAAAACAGCAGCAGCTTAGAAGATGTTGATTTATGTACATCTGCACATTACGAAATAGCAACATGACCAAAAAAAAAAGGCCACAAGAATGATATCACTTAACATTGCATTATTTCTCCATTTCTTAAAATGATTATTTGGTCAAAAGAAGGGACAGTGTGCTAGGTAAACATTTAGACAGTACAGTAGTAAACCTCAAAAATCATTGCCTCCTAGTGGTGGGCTTTGGATTTTACCTGCAGGATTGCTCACACATATCCAATAGTGGGCAGGACCTATTTATACTGTCAAGGTTCCAAGTAATACATCCCATTCAATAAGAACTCAGAGGCAAGCATATTGTCCTCAAAGAACATTTTATTGGGATATATCAAATTGGTATAGTCTCGGTGGAAAACCGGCTCTAAGTTCCCGACGGTTTTACACCCAGTTAAAAGTAAAATTGTCACTTCACCTCAGAGTCCCCAGTCACATGATCCAATCAGCATGTAGTCCAGTTGCTAGGTGACCTCAGTCGCCACCTTTCAAATACCTGCACGAACATCCTTGATTCCCAGGGAAAAGAATTTTATTTAGGCTACAACACCCCAGCTATCTCTACACCCCACTCCCTGGCCCCTTGCTCCAGGCTGTGTCAACCCTGAAGCTAATCGAAAACAAACCCCCTACGGAAAAGCTACAAAAAGAAAATGGCTACAGTTAGGCCAGCTTCATGGTTGACATACATTTGATTAGATATATTTTGCACATGGTGGACAATCTAGTAAATTGTAAATATAATAATGGTTACAATGTTTGTGGATGTATCTCAAATGTCTTGTATATGCATTAACCAGGAAAAGGGATTCTGAAAAAAAAATGTGTTTTTTTAATTCTTAAATAAAAAAGGCTTCTAAATCAGATTAAAATGTCAAGTATAGAATATTTGTTTCCATGCTGGCTATCCTGGAGCCATTGAGAAACTCTATGTAGGTTATTGTAGGAGAAAAACACACGGGGTGGAGTCAAGAAAGGAATCAGTCTGGAGTCGTTACGTTACCAGAAGCAATCCAAGTCCAACCTACCACTACCACCCCTTGAATTCCATTGTTTAGTTTCTGATGCAATTTAGTGCCGACTGTGCTGCTCTTGTGTAGGTAGGCATCAGTGAAAAATCTTCTTAACTGAAAATTCATGTGTGGTCCTGATTCTTTATGCCTAACAATTATGCCCTGTTGAATATCAATTTTTGAATATGGTCATCAAGATGTAAACATCTGAGAATCTGTATATTCATATATACAAATACATTTACCCAATTTATCATTTTCTGGCAGCTCTTACAATAACCAAACTTTTACAGAATGTATGTCAGTATGCTGACAAGTTAGTGGGATGTGGGAACGTTATATTGACTTGCAAAATGATCTCCAGATCAGAGCAGTGGTGGGATTCAAAACATTTTACTACCAGTTCTGTGGGCGTGGCTTGGTGGGCGTGATGTGGCTTGGTGGGCATGGTTTGGTGGGTGTGGCAGGGGAAGGATACTGCAAAATCCCCATTCCCTCCCCACGCCACTAACTTGCTTACCAGCTCCGTTCTCCTGTGCAGGGCAACCAAAGAAGACCCAGCCAATCAGCTGGGACTTGGGAGGCAGAGAATAGATGGGGGCAGGGCCAGTCAGAGGTGGTATTTGCCGGTTCTCTGAACTACTCAAAATTTCCACTACCGGTTCTCCAGAACTGGTCCGAACCTGCTGAATACCACTTGTGGATCAGAGTTATCAGCTTGATTAGAACAGCAATGTTTGACATGAGCTTTGACTAAGCTTATCAATATATGCTGAAACTGACAGATACCATCAGCTATCTTTACCATTATCAAGGACTGCTGCATGTAACATAGGCTAATCTACAGTTTCTTGATCTTACTAAACTGCTTTACATAATGGAAATAATTTAAAAATTCTTTTGACAATGGGTGAAATGGCCTAATCAAGAAGTTTCCAGAGAGAAGGAGAATTTTAGAAATGAGAATGGTAATGATATATGTAAGTACGGAGTTTGAATAAATGTTGTAAAGGTTAGCATCCAAAAATAACTGAATAGATGTTGTGTGGATGTTGAAAAATAGAATGATTGCGGGTGTAGCTGGTGTAACCAGGAACCTTTTAAGATAGGGATCTGGTTTCCTTATGAAGTAGCTATGCACCACTTATTTAAATGGTGGGAAGACTGCAGTTGATTGAAAGGATGCTGCCATTTTGGCCCTATGGATAGTTAAGGGCAGCAAGACTATATGTAGAAACTGTTGGAAGTTAAAATCCACCCCTCTCCTAGGAAAATGAAATATTTTAGGATATACTAAAAGGGCAGAATATTTCCCCTAAAAGAAAAGTAGAAACCCAGAGAGGCAGAAACTCAGCCCTCCCACTTTGCTAATGGGTCATTAAGTCCTGGGGAAGTCGATTCTACATAAAAAAAGATCTACCTCCTTCAGGCAGACCCATAATAGGAACCCCAAAGCCCTTTCATTATACCATCATCCAGCAAGGCGCAACCAAGCCTGGGACTCAGGACAGTCTACAGAGTTGCCCCTGCATGGCCCCATGGGAGCCTGACAACAATCAGAACACAAGCTCAAATTCAAAGCCCAACAGTGGGCATAAAACCAAGGGACCCTCAGCATTTCTTCCCTTTTTTTCTTCACCCAAGCCATGTGGTCCTGTCCACCATTAAACCATCTTTCCAAGCAGTCACCATGTTTCCAGTATCTTTCTTCCCCACTTGGAACTTCGCGACTCGACTACTGCAATGCTCTCTATCTAGGACTGCCCTTGCACACCATCCGGAGATTGCAGCTGGTGCAAAATGCGGCGGCTGGTGATGGGAGTTCCCGTTCTCCCATGTTGCCCCCTCCTGCGTGGCCTGCATTGGTTGCCGGTTGCGCTCCGAGTGAGGTTCAAGGTTCTAACTTTAACATACAAAGTCCTTCACGACATGGATCCCTATTATTTAAGGGAGCGACTGCTGCCGACATCGAACACTAACCGCCCTGTACGATCTCACAGACAGGGGCTCCTTGGTCCCGTCAGCGGACAGTGCCGGCTGGCGGTCCCCGACGACGGGCCTACTCTGTTGCGGCCCCGGACCTCTGGAATCAACTTCCCTGGAGCCGCCTGGCCCCTGACCTCCGCACTTTCCGTGCGACCTGAAGACCTGGTTGTTTAACCAATCCGGGCTGTGACCCTGGGGTGGGGTGGTTTTTTAGAGTTTTAATGTTGTGATTTTAGTGTTAATTCGGCTTGATTGTTTAATTTGGTTTTATCTAATTTATTGTTGTGTGATTTTATTTTGTAAGCAGTCCTTTTGGAGAGGGGCATATAAGTCGAATAAATAAATAAATAAATAAATAAATAAATAAATAAACTGAACCCAGAAGGATATTTCTTCCAACAAAGCTATAGGGACCTAGCATGCAAAGTTGTTTGGCAGAATTCCAATTAAAGACTACAAAGATGGCCATAAGCAACATTCAGAGAGTGCAATACAGCTTTCCATCAGGCAAGGATTGTGCAAACCAAATGTTATCTCTTGAGCAAGCCATTCAGAAATGCATGAATGTATTGTAGATGTATTTATTACTCTGTCTTCTCCTATAAGACAAGAGCCACTCAATTATACAGGAAATATATTGAACAAACCAATAGCTAAAACTATCCTGAAGCCAATTTAGCATGAGCATAGCCATACTAAAATATATTATTGTTCTACAGTCAGGCTGCTTCTAGCTTCTAGCTGGCCATCTCTGCTCTGGCTTATGGTGGGGAAAATTCAATATAGCCAAAATTTGACAGCAGCAAAATTAAAACAGCCATCTATGTTCCCATTGGTCATGGAACATGTGTCATGCAAACATAGGTAGAATTTTGCTGTTCCTGCTTGGATGCAACAGAGACATCAATTGATTTTGACATAATTAGACTGTTTGTGTGGCTGCAATAACCAGGTGTGTGTCAACTGAGGTAACTAAATTTATTAGTTGGCTTATCTATTTGAAATAAACCTTCATCTCATCCAATAATTCACAGCAATGGACACAGAACTCCCTACTCCAATTTTATGCTCACAACAACAATTCTCTAAAGTAGATTAGTTGAGAGACAGTGAACTTTCAAAATTAAAGGTGGGAAGGAGATTTTCTATTCCTAGTCCAACATCCCAACCACTCCGTTATATTTACTTTCTTTTGTCAGTCTATTTTTTGCCTAGCCACGATCTGGCATGCAGCAGTGAGTAAATGAAGCTGTTCTTTTTCTTTATTTTGGCACATCTGCCTAATTTCCGCTACAAACCTTTGGACCAATTTAAAATTGGCAACTAGACAATCCTCCTGGAGAAATGCAAATGTGTGGAAGGCACAAAGAAGACACATACACACACAGCCGGATACTACACCTAACTGCTAAAAAACATAAAGCACTTCAATTTAGAACTTGGATTTGCCAATTAATAACTCAGAGTTATTAATGGATAGTGGATAGGATATAGGGTAGATAAAAGGATGTTATTTGATTTGCAGTTCAAAATTAAGGCATGATGTCATAATGGCTGCTTTGGCGGCTTTAAAAGAAGATGCATCTTTGGTGGTTGATAAGATACTCATAATGTTCACCAAGCCAGAGCCTAAGGATGGAACTCAAATGGTTCAACCAGTAAAGAGATAGTGAATCTATTAGTCAAGTTACTTCAACTAAAGCAGGAGGTAGAATAATTAAAGATCCTACCATATTAGCAGATGACTGTATTTTGGACACAAGCCTTTATGAGAACAGGTCTATGAACCAAATGTGAGAATGATGTGAAGATCAGTAAGATGGTTTCCTTCCAATTGAGAGCATCCTGTGTCCCCAGGTGGTGGTTGCCTAGCAAACCTTTCCATTACTTTCAGGACTCACTGAATGGTTTTTCAGGGGAAATACTTAAGGCAGGTCCATGGCCCTTAGTTGCTCTTTTTGCCCTTTGCAGTGGCCACCTCTGACCTCTTGCGATAACATTTGTCTTAAAAATGATAGTTCTGCCCTAAGCATTAGTGTGACTACTCTCAACATTTGGGCAACAGATGGTAGAAACCATTTGGCGAAGTTTTTACTTTTTAAAAAAAAAATCAGTATATGAGGGTAATAAGGATGAAAAGTTCCTTCAATTGACTTATTTACATCTTTCCTTTGATGTCAGGGATTGTCTGACTGTTTTAGAGACCTCCAATATTGCCCATCTCACTCCATTATGTTCTGCTTTTGGCTAGTAATAATGAAGCCACAACATTAGTCTCAATGGTCAAGTACCAAGAAGGGTAAACTTTGCTACAGGTAGTCCTCAACTTACATGAGTTCATTTAGTGACCACTCAAAACTACAACGGCAGTAAAAAAAAAGGTGACTTATAACCAGGGGTGGGATTCCACCAGTATAACAACCAGTTCACTGACCGCACGCTTTGCATGCGTGTTCCACATTTAGAAAAACTCCAATACTTACCTTCCATAGCAGTCCCTGTGAATAAAACAGCAAACCACTCTACCATGCAAATCAGCTGTGCTCTAAACAAAGGAAATAAAGCACAGGAATGTGGTGGAGCCACATGCTCATCGCAGCAAACCGATCGACCGCAGCTGATCTTCGGAGCAAGGGGTTCACCCAAATCGGTCCAAACCAGTGGAGTCCCACCCCTGCTTATGACTGCTCTTCACACTTACAACCTTTGCCACATCCCCACAGTCACATGATCAAAATTCAGGTGCTTGGCAACTTACTCATATATATTTGTGACAGCTGCAGTTGTCCCAGAGTCATGGTGATCATCTTTTGCAACTTTCTGACAAGCACAGTCAATGCAGGGAGACAGATCCATTTAACCGTATTACTAACTTAACAACTGCAGTGCTTCAATTAACAATTGTCTCATTTAGCAGCAGAAATTTTGGGCTCAGTTATGGTTGTAGGTCAAGAACTACCTGTATTTAACAGCATTTGCACACTGAAAGAAAGAAGAAATAAATAGGTGGCGGCGGCAGCAACAATAACTATAATTCATTCAGTATACATATAGACTGTGTGAAACCAGGCTCCATAGCAATAACTATGAGTCTTAGTGGACAACCAGCTAAATATGAGCCAGCAGTGTGCAGCAGCAGCCAAAAAAGTTAATGCAATTCTAAGTTGCATTAACAGAGGGATACAATCAAGATCAAGTGAGGTACTAATACCACCCTATAAAGCCTTAGTAAGACTACACCTAGAGTACTGCATCCAGTTTTGGTCACCACATTATAAAAAAGATGTTGAGACTCTAGAAAAAGTACAGAGAAGAGCAACTAGGATGATTAGGGGACTGGAGGCCAAAACATATGAAGAACAGGTACAGGAACTGGGCATGGCTAGTCCAGTGAAGAGAAGGACCAGGGGAGACATGATAGCAGTCTTCCAATATTTGAGAGGCTGCCACAGACAGGAAGGGGTCAAGCTGTTTTCCAAGGCATCTGAAGACCAGACAAGGAATAATGGATGGAAACTGAACAAGGAGAGATTCAACCTGGAAATAAGGAGAAACTTTCTGACAGTGAGAACAATCAACCAATGGAACAGCTTGCCCTCAGAAGTTGTGGGAGCATCATCACTTGAGACTTTCAAGAACAGATTAGACTGCCATTTGTCAGAAATGGTGTACGGTCTCCCGCTTGGGCGGGGGGTTGGACTAGATTATCTATAAGGTCCCTTCCAACTCTGATTATCTGTTATCTGTTATCATTGGAAAAGAAGAACTGGGTTATTACTATAACACAGGGATAGATCCAATTCTTTGAATCAAATCAAATCTTCATTATGGACATACACCAGCATAAGAGTCACAGGAGCTTATATAGCTCTTTCTATAGCTGAGATGGGCAGCTATAGAAATTGAAAAAATAATAAAATAATTATTTAACAAATAAGGAAAGGGGATACTGTTAAGTTTGCATGAAGAGACAGACACGGGGTACTTCAAGCTCTTTGTTTATTAGTGACTACAGCTCAGAACAAACCCACTTTGGCCACTACTCCAGCAGGCACCCCAGAACAGTTCAAACTAAACCAATCTTTAATGTACATTCTCCATTTATCTAATAGGTGGGGCTCTTACGTGCGTTGAGACCTACGAGGTTCAGATGTTTTAAGGTTCTCACCTTGTGAGGGAGGAAATGTGTCTGCTGACATTTCCTTACTAGGACTTGTAGTAATGGTAGAACCTGTTTGGTTACTACAACCTGGTCTCTCCTCCCAATCCATCTCCAACCCAATGTCAGCACCTAAATCAGGTAATGATGTGCAATCTTCCATTTGTGAAAATGGTTGTTGGTATTGTGACAGGTTTTGGGATGGTTCCTGTCGTGTTAGCTCGTTACACATGGGGTTGATTCTTGCTTGTTCATTACACTCATGATCCTCCCCTTCCCCTAGAAGAGGCAGTAGGTATGGGAACCACAGAGGAGCAAAGTGATGCTCCTGAGGCAATCTGGATCTTAACTGATCAATGTGCCTGCTCCAGAGGACACCATCCTCCGTTTGTACCCTGTAGGACCTGGGGCCTGTGATTTGGGTTATCTCAGCAGGAATCCATAATGGTTCACCCATAAGGTTCTTAGCATAAACAGAATCACCCACAGTGAATGTGCGAATTTTGCTAGTGGAATCTAGTGGTGCTGGGTGCGTAAGTGGGATGAAGGCGATCAAGGGAGATCTGAGTTTCCTACCCATCAACAATTCAGCTGGGGACAAATTAGTTGAGGGGTTGGGAGTGATATGCTGAACACTGAGAAGTTTTTCAACTCTCTCAGTGATATCCCCTGGACCCAATTGCTGAAGTTTTTCCTTGGTAAATCGTACCATACGTTCAGCCCGGCCGTTAGCCGAAGGATGCCCAGGGGCTGTCAGGGCATGTCTGATACCCTGTTGTGCTAGATATGATTCAAAAAGGTTGGATGTAAATTGGGGGGCATTGATAGAAACAAGCACATCAGGTAACCCATGAGTTACAAAAAGCTTTTTAAGCTGTTTGATGACAGCTTCAGTTGTGGTGGATGCCATAAGGATAACCTCTAGCCATTTGGAATATGCATCAACTATAATAAGGAAAGTGTGCCCTCTGGTAGGGCCAGCAAAATCAATGTGGATCCTGGACCATGGGCCCCTAGGACATTCCCATTCCTGTGTGGAGGCGAGAGGTGGGGCAGGCCTGACTACCTGACAGTTGGGACAAGATGCAACCCAGTTTTCAACCATTTTGTCAATACCTGGCCACCATACATAACTCCTGGCCAATCCCTTCATTCTGACAATACCTGGAGGACCCTCATGTAACATTTCCAAAACCTCTTTTTGCAGTTTTGTAGGAATAACCACCCTGTTACCCCACAAAATACATCCTCTTAATACAGATAATTCAGTTTGCCTGGATTTGAAAGGTTGGGCAAGTTGAGGTAGATCTTGAAGAGGCCAACCTTTCTTAATCCAGCCTATAACAGGAGCCAATACAGTGTCTTTGGCAGTCTCTCTGGCAATTTCAGCAGCGTGTACTGGAAGCTTGGCAACAGTTTCTAGGAAAAGGTGTAAGTCTCAGGAGCAAAGTCCTCAGTGTGAGAAGGAAGTGGGCAGCGACTCAAAGCACCTGCATGCCCAATGTCTTTGCCAGGCCTGTGGATGAGTTTGTATGAATAAGCAGCAAGAAATTCAGTCCACCTCAGCATTCTTGGTGACAGGATAGTGGGCGTAGGTTTGTCTCCTGCCACAATGCCTAACAGAGGTTTGTGATCTGTGACAATGGTAAATGTTCTCCCATGTAAATACTCATGGAATTTCTTGACAGCTGCAACAATTGCCAAGGCTTCCTTGTCCAGTTGGCTGTAATTCCTCTCTGCTTTGGTCAAGGTGAGAGATTAAAATGCAATAGGAGCTTCCCTCCCGCTGGAAAGCCTGTGGCTCAAACCCCCCACTCCAAAGGGATGCATCACAAGTCAGTACAACAGGCAAATTCTCAGAGAACTGTATCAGTACAGCATCAGACATGATTAGTCTTTTAATATTGTTAAATGCAGATTGTTCTTTTCTGCACCAGACCCACGCAGACTTTTTGTCTAATAATCTGTGCAGTGGTTCTGCAATGGTTGCCTTCTGAGGTAGGAACATGTGATAAAAGTTAATGAGTCCAAGGAAGGCTTGCAAATCTGTTTTACATTTTGGTCTAGGGGCTTCTTTGATTGCCTGAACTGTGGCATCTGTGGGGTGGATACCATGCTTGTCAATCATATAGCCCAAGAACTCAACCTTGTCAGTTCTAAGAGTGCATTTTTCTTCCTTGACTTTTAACCCCACTTTTTTTGAATCTGGTACGAACTTCTCTGAGTCTCTCTTGTAACTGAGTGTCATTTTCAGCAGAGTAAGGTACTACCCCTGGCAGTCCTTGGAGCATCCTTTCCATAAGGCTTTAGAAGATGCCTGGTGCCATGCTTACTCCAAACTGTAACCTTTTACATTTGAAAGCACCTCTATGAGTCACAATGGTTTGGGCCTCTGCAGTGGCATCATCAACTGTTAATTGTTGATATGCCTGGGCCAGATCCAATTTGGCAAAGACTGTACCCCTGCCAAGTGAATATAGTAAATGATGCACCACTGGAACTGGATATGCGCTCTGTTGAAGCACATGGTTCAATGTCCCCTTATAGTCTCCACAGATTCTCACTGACCCATCAGTCTTGACTGGTGTGACTATGGGTGTCTCCCACCTGGAGTGGTCAGTGGGCTCTAAAACTCCTTGAGCTATTAGTTTATCTAATTGTGCATCATTTTTTTCCTTTAAGGCAAATGGGACCCTTCTGGGCTTTAAGCGAATTGGGGGCACCTTGGGGTCTAGGTTGAAAGTGATAGGGGTCCCCATATACTTGCCCAATCCTTTGCTGAAGACCTCTGGAAACTCAGACTTCAAGGCCTCCTCCCATTCAGTGTTGCTCATGTGATTGATGCCAGTCACCTCGATGCCTAGTGGATTGAACCACTCAAGTCCCAGCAAACTTGGGCAATCCTTGTCCACGATGGTCAGGGGCAAGCGTTTGGTGTGGCCTTTGAACTTCACGTTGAATTCTCTTGTTCCAACTACTGGAATCTTGTTCCTTGGTAGTCTTTAAGAGTCAGTGCTTGCTTCTTGAAATGCTTCTTCTGAATGTTTGGGAGTAGTCTGTGAATAGTGTCCCGTGACACCATAGATAAATAGGAGCCTGAGTCCACTTCCATTTGGCAAGGCCTTCCTTCAATTAGTACCTTGACATGCACTTTTCTGTTATTGATAGAAGAAGAATGACCAATAGTTACTGTCTGATGAGTTTCATTCTTCCCCTTTGCTTCTTTGCTGCGCCCCATTTTCTCACTGAGGTTGTTGGGCTTGAATTCTTTGTCAGGAAACTTCCTTCTGTTGGGTGGAGTTCTGGATGATTTGCAGACTCTTGCTAGGTGTCCTCTTTTTTCACAACGGAAGCAGATGGTATCTAGGAACTTGCATTCAGTGCGGGGGTGGCTTCCCCCACAACTTCTGCAGTGGAAATCTTGCCTCTTTCTTCCCAGGTCTTTCTTTTTCCGCTCCATTCTGAGTCTATAAATTCCTTCCTCCACCTCATTACAGTCTGACTCAGAATCTATTTGCTCGCAATGAGTTGTTGTGGACTTTTCCACATCAGGATGGCTTGAGGCCTTGTTAATTTTCTTCATGGCTGCTGCTGAGGACTTGGTAGCTTCTACTGAAGAGGCCTCTTCTATTGCTTCCTTCAGCGTGATCTTAGGTCTTAGTAATAACTTGCTCTGAAGCACCTTGTCTTTAAGGCCCAGAACAAATCGATCGCGCATGGCCTCTTCTAAATTGTTAAATTCACATGCACCCCCAATGTCTCTTAAACTTGCCACGAAGTCGTTTACATTTTCGCTTTCCCCTTGATCCCGACGGTAAAACTCGTGTCTCTTAATGAGGCACGATACTTGTGGGGCGTAATGGGCTCTTAACAACTTTTCTAAGTCAGGCCATTCCATTACCTTCACGTCTGCAGCTCCCGCCAATGCCTTCGCCATCTTGAAAACTGCTGGACTGCAGTGCGTGAGAAAGACCGCCCTCTTGCGCTTCTCGGAAATGTCAGCAAGATCGTTTCCTTCCAGATACATTTGGAAACGATCTGCATATGTCTCCCAGTCTTCTGCCGCGGATCGAACGGGCTGGGGGGTGTTCAGCGCAGCCATTTCTCTCTTCTTCTGTTCCGCGTTGCCTTCTTCTTCAGGGAGATCCCACCTTCATCGCCAGTGTTAAGTTTGCATGAAGAGACAGACGCGGAGTGCTTCAAGCTCTTTGTTTATTAGTGACTACAGCTCAGAACGAACCCACTTTGGCTGGGCTGCGGCTGCTACTTATAGCCAGCAGTTGCAGTTGCCAACCAATCAAAGTGCAGGGTTTTCCCGCACTTTTTAAACCAATCATTTCTTACATTTTGCAAGAACAGTTCAAACTAAACCAATGACTTTAAAACTGCATACATAACAGATACAGTCAGTTAAAAAGAAGGTGTTTATGGCTCCGAAGGTGTTTATGGCTTCCTCTATAGTTGATTGACCCAGACAGGAGAAGGTGCATCGGGTGCTATAAGGCAGTAGGATTCCAATATTGTCTTGTTTGTTTCTTTATTTAACATGGTCTAAATGAATCTATTGGGAAGCAGTGGTTCAGTGGCTAAGATGCTGAGCTTGTCGATCAGAAAGGTCGGCAGTTTGGCAGTTCAGCAGTTTGAATCCCTAGCACCGCGTAACGGAGTGAGCTCCTGTTACTTGTCCCAGCTTCTGCCAACTTAGCAGTTCGAAAGCATGTAAAAATGCAAGTAGAAAAATAGGGACCACTTTGCTGGGAAGGTAACAGCGTTCCATGAGCCTTCGGGATTTAGTCATGCCGGCCACATGACCACGAAGATGTCTTCAGACAGCTCTGGCTCTTTGGCTTTGTAACGGAGATGACTAGCATGTATGTGCAAGGGGAGCCTTTACCTTTCACCTAAATGCATCTATTATGATTTGGGGTAGTATACAGTATTAAAACAATTCAATAATACAAACAAGAAAACAACAAACCTCAAAAACAAGTCCTAGTATGAACCAAATAGCACACATGGGGCCAATTCTTCTGGGGTAAGAGTCAGGATGGATGAATGCTAGGCATAGCCAAGAACAATTTACAAAGACAAGTAGATTGGCGAAACTGATTGCTTGGTAGAAAATATTCCCGTATAGTTTAATTCACATGGTAGTAGTGGTGATGACCTGGTTTCAGTATTTCTTGCTTACTTTGCCACTCAATGTCATTCTGATTTTCTTTTCTCTCTGGCTGAGAAGAACTAGCAAGTGCCATTTGACAAAGCCTTCTAAATATTGTTTAGCTGAATCCAAACCACGGGACTACATAAGTTCTCCTTTTCCTTGTGGATTTTTTTTTTTTGCAGCTGCTAAAAAAATGTATATAAGATGGGAGTGGAGAGGTGAAGAGGGGAGGACTTAGCCTGAAATATTTATACTTCCGATTTTGTCATTCATTCTTTTTCAGTGGAATCATCAGCCAAAGAAGACAAACAAGAAATAAGCCTCAAAACTTAAGTACAGAATTCCACAGAAATCCCTCTGTTGTTCAGAGACTCAGGAAATGACAGTAGACAATCCAAACATTGCCTTCTTAAGTCAGTAATGCAACCAAATCAAAGAGCAAAACACAAAGATAAATAATGTTAAGCTGTCAGCAAGAATCCACTTGGAACTCCATCTTAATATTTACATAGTTAGAGTCAAATCGTGCAAATAGAGGCAGACTTAATTCTCGGTGGTTTGAATTTCCAGGGGTGCATAATTTTATTTTCTCACCCACAAATTATCAGAACAGCCAAATCCCATCAGGGACAGATCTGTGAAGCTATTTTGGAAAGGCAGTTTTTTTGAAGTCAGAAGTTGATACCTGAAAGCCCTTTTCTCGCAATCTTGGAGCTATGACCACAAACTGAGCCCAACAGTTCTGTTGTTAAATGAGACATTTGTTAAGTGAGTTTTGCTCCATTTTACAACTTTTGCCTCAATTGTTAAGTGAGTCACTGCAGTTGGTAAGTTAGTAACCTGGTTGTTAAGTGAATCTGGCTTTTCCATTGACTTTGCTTGTCAGAAGTATTTTGTGGGACCACGTGTAAAGGAGAGGCAGGACACGGTAGTACCAATAGAACACTTTATTTCAGCACTGAAGCAAAAAGCCGCTCAGCTGTGGCAGGCGCCAGCTTTTTAAAGCTGGCGCTATCCAAGGCTTCAGCCACTGACGGGTCTTCAATTCTCCCACCGGTGGCTGAACCAATGAGTGGAGTCTGCTATCAGACTCCACTCATTGACCATATAAGGGCATACAGAACACCCCTCCCCTCTTGGTTCATGCCAACCAATCCGGCTTCGCCTACTGTACATAGTCATGTAAGTAGGCGGGGCTTCTATGGGTGCGACTGGACCTGCACACCTCACTTGTTCCTGGGGTGGTGGCCTGATCGGTCGGGTCCTCTGCTGCTCTGGTCCCCGCCTGCAGAACACTCTGGAACTCCACTTGTGGCGCAGCTGGAACCGTCGAGCCTGAGGCCTCAGACGTACACCGCAGGACTTCTTCTTCACATGGTAAGGGTCTGTGGTTTATTCTTATCGGGTTTGGTGTCTGGTTGCTCCATTGCGGGTTGGGTGCTAAGCCGGTTGTCTGAACTTGGGACCCGGCCCCGTAGTTGATCGATGTGGCATTCCCCGTGTCTTCCTTCGGTCATCCCCACTTGGTAAGATTTGGGTCCCGTAATTCAGTCACTTTTGCCAGTACCCATGTGGGCCCTCCTGTATAGCTATGGGCATAGACCGGGTCCCCTGCCGCAAACTGCCTGCATTTTCCCATTGAGTCCGGAGGGGTCTTGGGGCTGTAGTTCGGGTGGACTCGGTCGAGCATAGTCCTCAGTCTGTGGCCCATTAGTAATTCCGCTGGGCTGCGGTGTGTTGTGTGTGGTGTGGTGTGTTGGGCCAATAGCATTCGGTCAATCTTTTCCTGCCAGTCCCCGCGATCCATCCTCCACAGGGTGTCCTTAGTGGATCGGACCAAGATCTCCACTTGTCCATTCGTGGCTGGGTGCATGGAGGCTGACAGTGCACGATGGATCCCCAACCCGGCCAGGAACCCCTCGAATTGTTGGGACATGAACTGGGGTCCGTTATCTGAGACTAGGACGTCTGGCAGACCATGGGTCGTGAAGATCCTTCGGAGTGTCCTTATAGTCGCCTCCATAGTGGTTGACTTCATGACTCCGTAGTGGTTGACTACCTCCAACCACTTGGAGTATGCGTCCATGACTATAAGGAACGTTTGTCTGTGGAACAGTCCGGCAAAGTCAATATGCTGTCGGCGTTTCCTATTTTCTGAGTCTGGCTGCCAGTGGCGCCGGTCTGATTTCCTGGCAGGGTGTGCCGGTGGCAACCCAGTTTTCTATGTCCTTGTCAAGGCTGGGTCACCATACGTAGCTTCTCGTGAGGGCCTTCATTCTAACTATCCCTGGGTGGCCCTCGTGCAGTAGTTCTAATATTTTGTTTCTTAGTGGAGGGGATTACTACCCGGTCTCCCCACAGTAAACAGCCTTTTTGCATTGACAGTTCCACCTGTCTATTCTTATAAGGCTGGTATTCCTCCCTCGTGGTTGTCCCTGGCCATCCCCTCCATACCCAGTTCGAAATCCACGCCATGACTCTGTCTCAGCCTGTCAGTCTTATGATTTCAGACAATGTCATCAATCCAGGCATTATGTTTTCCACGAACAGTACTGACGTGGATGGCGCTGGGTCTTCGGCTGGGTCTGGAAGGGGGCAGAGGCTGAGTCCATTGGCGTGTGCAATTTCTTTTCCTATCTTATGGATCAGGTGGTAACAGTAAGCAGCCAGGAAAACTGTCCATCTTAGCATCCTCGGCGACAGTATATTCGGTGTGGGTTTGTCACCCACGAGGATGCCAAACAGGGGTTTATGGTCAGTAATCAAGTCAAAACGCCTTCCATATAGGTACTCATGGAAGCACTTGACCCCTGTGACTGCTGCCAGTGCTTCTTTATCTATCTGGCTATAATTCCGCTGCGTCTTGGAGAGGATCTTGGAGAAATACGCTATGGAGACTTCTGTGCCATTGGGCAGTCTGTGACTGAGGACAGCGCTGATGCCATAGGGAGATGCGTCGCATGTCAGGGTCAGAGGCAGCGTCTCACTATATTGGATGAGTACGCTGCTTGATGTCAGGATGCTTTTGATTTTCTGAAATGCGTCAGCTTCACGTTTCCCCCACTTCCAAAGGGCCGTGTTATCCAGCATTCTGTGGAGTGGTTCCGCAATGGTCGCCTTCTGCGGTAGGAAAACATTGTAAAAGTTAAGCAGACCCAGGAATGCTTGCAGCTCTGCCTTGTTTTGTGGAGTGGGGGCTTCCCGAATGGCCTTTAGCTTTCTGGTTGTGGGTCAGATGCCCGCAGCATCTATTAGGAACCCCAAAAACTCCACTTGCAGCACGGCTATGTGGCACTTGCTTCTTTTTAGCTTCAGCCCCGCTTCCTGGAACCGGCCCAGGACTGTCCTCAACTGCTCCATTCATTGGCCTCTATTGTCTGCTGAGATGATGACATTGTTGAAGTATGGCACCACCCCTAGTATGTTCTGTAATAGCTATTCCATGATGCTCTAGAACAGGCCTGGTGCTATGCTGACTCCGAACTGGAGCCTCTTACATTTAAATGCCCCCTGGTGCGTCACTATGGTCTGCGCCTCTGCGATGGGGTAGTTGTTGGTAGGCCTGGGCCAGGTCTAATTTGGCAAATATAGTTCCCTGGCCCAGGGAGTGTAAAAGGTGCTGTACCACAGGCACTGGGTAGGCGCTTTGCTGTAGTGCCCTGTTCAACGTGGTCTTGTAATCAGCACAGATGCGAACTGACCCATCTGGCTTTACTGGGGTAACAATTGGGGTCTCCCACTTTGCGTGGTCTACTGGCTGTAGGACCCCTTGGCTTATCAGTTTGTCCAGTTGTTCTTCCACCTTTGGGCGGAGAGCAAATGGAACGTGGCATGGCTTTAGATGGATTGGTGTGATGCTTGGGTCTAAACTGAAGGAAATGGGGGTCCCCTTATACTTGCCCAAGGAGCCAAACATGTCACCGAATTCCTTCTCCAGCTCTGCGAAGTCTACTGCCGGCCTGGGGGGGTTGGCTTCCGTTGCATGGACTCCAGTGATTCCTATCCACAGCGGCTGGAACCATTCCCTTCTGAGCAGGCTGGGAAGGTCCCGGTCAACTATGGTGAGCGGCAGGGTCCTGGAGAATGTGCTGTACTCCACGTGGGCAATCTTCTTTCCCACGACGGGAATTCGAGAGCCCTGGCAGTCTCTCAGTGTGATGGCTTGCGGCTGCAACTGGTCGCGCCGTTCCTCAGGTTGGAGCCGCTTTAGAGTGTCCCACGAGATCATGGAGATGTAGGACCCCAAGTCCACTTCCATGCAGCATGGCTTGCCTTCTATGTTAATGGTGGCCATAATCTTATTGGCCTCGAAAGCATACGTGCGCTTCACCCGGGCTTGTGCGTAGCCCACATAGGTGAGGTGAGCTTCTTCCTCTCTGGCGCCATCCCTTCTTTTGAATTTCATGCCACCTGGGTTCTTCTGCTCTCTGCTCTGGTGGCCATATTGTTTGGCAGGCAACACCGCTCACCTGCCCTGCTTACTGGCCGGTTGCGATGCACGGTAAACCTCTGCAATGTGGCCCTGGCGTTCACATCTGCAGCATATGGTGTCTCGGAACCGGCAGGCCAAACAGTGATGGTGCCCACCGCAGCCGCCGCACTCCGGGCTCCTGGTCTTTCCCCTGGGCTTGCTGGACCTCAGCTTGTGGACCTCCCCGTCATCGTTGTCGCTGCCTTCAGAGGTGGATTCATGTGGCAACGGGTGGCAATTCGAGGTGGTTGCATGGATCTTCCCCATTCCTCAGATCCGCGCCACTGAATTGTCCAACAATTTGGCAGTCCTTGCTTCATTGACGGCTTCTTTGAAGGAGATGTCCTCACAAGCCAGGAGCTTCTTTTGGAGTGTGGGGTCTCTCATGCCGAGGATGATCTGGTCCCAGATCATCCCTTCAGTGTCTGGGAACCTGCAGTTCTTTGCGATCCTCCTCAAATTGGCCACAAAAGCGTTGATTGTTTCCTCTTCTTTCTGGCTCAGCAAGCGTCCGCCATTTCATAAATCTCGATATCACAGTAAGTTAAGAACAATGCTTTTTTCTGTGAATCGGGGGTGGATTGCAATCCGTTTACCTCTAGATGTAAGTTGAAGCAGCCCATGTAGAATGACCACTTTCCTTTAGTGGGGTCGAACGGAATGGCCATGGGTCGGTGAGCCATGCTGGTAGCACGTTGGGTCATTCTGCTTGGCTGGTGCATTCCTTTGT
Organism: Naja naja; assembly: GCA_009733165.1. Classification (NCBI taxonomy): domain Eukaryota; kingdom Metazoa; phylum Chordata; class Lepidosauria; order Squamata; family Elapidae; genus Naja; species Naja naja. The sequence continues at coordinate 346,937,236 of CM019148.1, read as the reverse complement.
CTGCTGTGATGGTGTCAGCTTGCCACAATGTGCCCCTTGCTCTCTCCGTGGTTCAGGATCCCATCCTCGTCGCCAGTATTTTGTGGGACCGCGTGTAAAGGAAAGGCAGGACACGGTAGTACTGATAGAACACTATTTCAGCACTGAAGCAAAAAGCTGCTCAGCCACTGCAGGCGCCAGCTTTTTAAAGCCGGCGCTATCCAAGGCTTCAGCCACTGACGGGGCTTCAATTCTCCCGCCAGTGGCTGAACCAATGAGACTCCACTCATTGACCATATAAGAGCATACAGAACACCAAGGTCACAAAAGGTGATCACATGACCTTGGGACAGAGCCATGGTCATGAATAAGAACCTGTTGCCAAGCATCTTAGTTTTGATCACATGATCATGGGGATGGTGCAAAGGTTGTAGCTGTGAAAAACAGTCATAAGTCACTTTTTGTAACTTTGCAACTGTCACTAAATTTATTTATTTATTTATTTATTTATTTATTTTTGGGATTTATATGCCGCCCTCTCTCCTGAAGGACTCAGGGCGGCTCACAATCATAAAAAACAATACAAAATTCAGAATTTTAAAAAACTATTAAATCAAATCCCAAAATTCTAATTAAAAGTGGCAAACAGCCATATTATAATAAAACAATAAACCCACCCCCCACTTCAGTCCAGGTTGGCCTGTTGGAAAAGCCATGTCTTCAGGCCACGACGGAAGGATTGCAGGCCAGGGGCCATCCGCAGCTCCATGGGCAACTGATTCCACAAGGTGGGTGCACCCACAGAGAAGGCTCTCCCCCTGGGGGTCGCCAAGCGACACTGTCTGGCCAACAGCACCTCAAGGAGGCCTGTCTGTGGGAGCACATGGGACACTGGGAAGATGTTAATGGCAGTAGATGGTCCCGCAAATACCCCGGCCCTAAGCCATATAGGGCTTTATAGGTGATTACCAGCACCTTGAATGTCACCCAGAGGGCAACCGGCAACCAATGCAGCTCACGCAGGAGGGGTGTAATATGGGAGTATTGGGATACTCCCATCACAACCCGCGTGGCCACATTCTGCACCAGTTGAAGCCTCTGAGTGGTCTTCAAGGGCAACCCCATGTAGAGAGCATTGCAGTAGTCCACACAGGAGGTAACGAGTGCATGACTAACCATACATAAGGCATCTCGGTCCAGATAGGGGTGCAACTGGTGCACCAGGCGAACCTGAGCAAATGCCCCCCTGGCCACGGCTCCCACCTGATCCTCCCCAAACTAAGCCGAACTATATTAAGTCAAGGGTTACCTGTATTTCTTTAGCTAACTATGAGAAGTAGTATTCCATAATTCTCCTTGGAACTGTCTCTAAATTAATTATTATGACAGAGCAGCCACTTACATGTTGTTAAAAACAAATGAGGACACTGCTTTTCATTTGCTTTCTTGTTCATTCACTTAACAGAATAACAGAGTTGGACAACTTATTATATCTGTATCCCACCTTTTCTTTCAGAGCTCTCAAGCCAGTAAATAAGAGAGTTTTCCCATTATCTAAAGAATTATTCTTTAAAGGAAGTTTGCTTGAAAGAAGAGAGAGGCCCAAAGTCCTTCACTGAGTGCAGATATAAACCTAGATCTCAAGTCCAACACCTGAACAGCAATAGTAAAGCTAAAGTTGTGGTCCCTTACATCAAGATCAGATCTTGGTTCCTGGTCCTCTTCATAGCAAGAGAGAAACAGCTTGCCATTGACTTCTTCCAGAATAGACATTTTGACTTTCCAAGCTAGCTACTATCCTAGGATATATGATATCCTGATGGTCTCTATTTTTCAAATCTGACCACATACTGTGACACTACATTAAGCTTTACCTAACATTTGTATACGATACGTGCCACTTGTGGTTGGGTTCTGATTAGCAGCAATTCATGGAGTTCTGTTCTCTCTGGAGGAAGGGAGTAGGGAATTGTACTTAAACATTTTCATACACCAGAGCAATCTAAATTTGACAATTGCCTCCTCTCTTCCTTTGGCCAAGAACCTACCCTGGATCTCAGTGGATTCCAAGAACAGTGATGTGCATATGGAATTTCCCATTTGTGTTGCATGCTACATGTAACAATCATCAATTCCCCATATGTGGATAAATGGAACCTTTACGATACGAGGAGGACTCTGACAAAATAACTGCCTTAATCAATTACAAATTACTCATTTACCAGAATGTTACCTGTTCTCTCTTTTACCTACCCTTCTGCAAGAAATTTCTTTGTCCTGACAAATGGGCATAGCTTCAAACAAAATACTGACCTATAGCTGTCTATTGCTTTTGTCTTCTAAGAAAGCATATGGGAGTCACTTGGAGTTTACAGTCAAGTTTCAGGAGTCAAGGCTTTTAGCTAAAATTATCTGCACTTATCTTTGCTTTAAGGATCCACTTATCAAGTACAAAAGTTTAAATTGCCATTTAAATTACCATTTAAACTTCCCCACAAAAACCTAGAGCACCCATGTAGTATCAGTCCATGACATTACAGGATGTTTAAAGTGGCAGTTCTCAGTGATTTATTATTGTCCCCACATAAATCTAACATCTGGTTGAGTCTATTGGTGGAGAAGGAAGCCCGTTTTGCTTCTTTATATCTGAGGTTGCGCAACAATACAGAATAATGATAGTTTAAGCAATATTATTCAGATAAGCCTCTTCTTTTTCAGCAAATCCTTAGTCCTAGCATATGATACTTACCTATTCTAGATTGAAGGACAAAATACAACTCAAGTTGAGTTTGTTATTGTCCCTGGTGTAAACCAAGAGAGATATGGTGCATCATTTATTCTGTTCATGTAACCAAAATATCCTTTCATTATTATTGAGGCCAGAGGAAATACGGGAAAATATATCCCATATTATGTCCTTTCCAAAAAAGAGCTGAATTTTCCTATAATACATTATTCAGCTCAAGTTGTCAACATTTTTCAAAGACAACTTGAAGGAAGTTCCAGATGACATCATTAGAACGCAAATAACCTTTTTTTGATAAACTTATAAGTTGTTGACCCTTCTCCAACAGCTTATTGAGTTAAAGTATCTGCATGTAAATTATAGGTCTTTTCAGAAATGGGCTATTATCCAGGAAATGGTGGGTATAACGGAGGATGAAAAGGGTTGCAGTGAAATCATTATTCCTCTCCAATTCTTGTCCACTTCCCATCTTTGGAAGAAACATTTGTCTTGCCATGCTATATACCAAATGCTGTTTTTCACAATCTAGAGGGGGCCAAGCAGCTCCCTTCACAAAGCAGGAGAACCCATTGGCAATAAATCTGTAATCTTCTATATTTTATCACATTTCCATGGCAGGCAGGCAAAGGTCAATGGCATGATTTAAAGAGGGTGGCCAGTCTTCTATCAGTCAGTGGTGAACCCTGCTCTAACTTGCTTCTAAATTATTCATGATATCTGAATATAGTTAGGGTCTAAGATGCTCAGCATGTCAACTTGCTTTGCTTTTGTATTCTGCTCAGTCGAGATATTTAAGAGTGTCAAATAACTCCCATCATCCACATGTGATTCTTCTCAGCCACCAACTTTGGCACATTGCCTTTTTTAAAATAATAATAATAAGTACATTACATCTTGCATCTTTAAATTCTCTTTGCATACCTAGTCAGCCATATTTAGACTCTTCCATGGACAAATACTCTCTCACATTAAAATCCTTTCCATCAGTCTTTTTACAGTGAGTAAGATTAACAGAAACTGCCTCCCCGCAACAAGTCCTACAATTTCATCTCCAAAATTTTGACTCCATATTCAAGTTATATTCAATGTTGCAAACAGGTTTTTCAAGGTTGTCCCCAGACTCTGCAGAGATCCCAGAGGAAATCTGCAAGAGGCCACAGAGATTAGAGATTAAGAATATAGTGTATGTAACCATTAATTTGCACATTTATTATTGAATAGAAGCTTTCACATCACTTTATTTGCAATGCCAGCCTTTATTTTTCCAATCTCTGTTTGTTCCTTTGATCTAAATATAGTATATATAGAATATAATATATATTCTTGCATAATACAGTATTTTACTGTTCTGTCTGGTTATAATGGCATAAACCACTTTACCAGTAATGATTAATAATGATATGCCAATAATCTTCATAAAACAGATTTGTGGAACCAACCATATTATGTTCATACATAATGTCAAGAGACATTGATTTTTCTTACATCTTTCTCTGCAGTAAAGGAGAAGATGGGTAAACACACTTTAAAAAAAACCCGAACATTTTGTATACATTCTTAAAATTATCTTTGTTCAAAATGTTATTTAGCTTGGGACTTTTCTTGTAGTTTACTTTAAAAAGCTGTCCTAACAACTGTTTATGTTTCTTCATATAGTCTTTACCAGCAAAGTCAACAGCTGTTTGAAATTTTTCCTTGTAAAATTCAATGCAATAGCCTGCCTGAATAATTTTTATGATGCTCAGACAATTTTTTAATGGTTGTGCATCATTTTTTGTATTTTGGCAGAGAGTGGTGAAGGGTTTTCACTGTCTTCAGTCAATCAATCAGTCAGTCAATCAGAACAGAGCTTGATGGCACCTTGGAGGTCTCCTAGTGACTAGTCCAACCCCTTCCTCAAGCAGGAGACCCTATATCACTTCCGACAGGTCCAGTCCTTCCTTAAAAACCTCCAGTGATGAGAAAAGATTAGACAGCCACCTGCCCATTAAAATAAATTAAATAATGTAATTAATTAAATTAAATTAATCTTAATTTAGTGGTTCTCAGCTGTTTGATCCCTGAAATAATAAATCAATTTGTATCCCAGGGAATCCTCCTCCTCAAGGGTGTTTTGGGGTATGGACAAATAAGTCAAGACATATATAAAAACAGGTGACCTTAAATCACCTCTTTGTTACCACTGTTCTGACTTTGTTGTCAACACTCTTTGGACACCCCTGATGTTCCCCATGAATAAGATACAATTATCACACAGTTAGAAAAACCCTGTATTTTACACCTCTTTAAGTGTTGAGTCCAGACTCACCCATGACATGGCAAGACACACTTGGTCTGATTTGACATTGGTCAAATCTTGGTCTGATTCCCCCCGCAAAAGGGGATCACATAACCCTGGGGGGGGGGACAAAGGGGAATTACACAACCCCGGGTCACTGCAATTGTCATAAACATGAGTCAGTTGCAAGTGTCTGAATGTTGATCATGGGATTATGGAGATGCTGTAACAATCGTAAGTGTGAAAAGCAGTCATCAGTGCTGTTGTAACTTCGAATGGTCACTAAATGAAGTGTTGTAAGTCAAGGACTACCCGTACCATTGCTTAACTGACAGCGTATAAAGACTGTAACACTGACTATATGGAACCCACCACAGAATATCAAATGCAGCCAAGGAAGAAAGACAGTGTTGCTCCTGGTGGGATTTTCAGAAGCATTTATGTTCCTGGAAGGCTCACTATTGACCTGTGTATGTTGCAGCAACATATATTTTTTATCAGATTGTAACATTTAGATGTTAAATAGGCTGATAATGTATTTCTGGCACATTTCCCCCCCGATTTGTTGTTTGTAATGTGCTAGACACCACCGTCTTCTCTTACAGGGTAACTATCCCTGAATGCCTCCTTCACAGCCTCCTTGATTTCCCAACAGAAATTAATGCAAAGCTAGAAGGGAAACTGCTAATGGCTGTAATGTGCACACAACCCCTTGGGCCTCCTTTGTTACAGTGCCATTTCTCTCTCTCTCTCTCTCTTTTATTCTTTCTACCAGTGATTCCAAATGTCATACTCTTTCTGCTTCCCAAGTCAGATGAGACTAATAAGAACACCACCTGAGGGGAAAAGGCTAATGCAGAGATATATTTCCTCTCTGGAGGATCAAACAGCCAAGTCCATTCCTTTTCAAGTTTTATTAATCCCTGGTTCATAATTTTTACCACATCATTAGTCATTTCCTATTATTGAGGAGCTGGTTGCCAAGTCAACCTCCAGTACATAAGGAGAGAGGTGGTTGCGCCACCTGCAAAGTTGGGGTTGATGTCTGCCCCTCCCCCTCCACATTCCCTCAGCACATCCGTGCGAATGGCCCAGAAGATGCTGCATAAAAGGGAAGCCAATTAGAAATCCCATCAAGGTGGCTTTTTATTTTGTTTCATTTATGGTACAGGACTTCCTGCTTCTTTTATCCACCCCAGCTGGGCCTTGGCCAGCCACCCAGAAAAAGCCCTTCCTAATCAAAGGGAAGAGAAATTGAAACTGGCAGGGTCAGTTTCAGCAGCGTGCTTGGAGTGTCTGGCGGGAGAGCTTGTTTTACTTTATTTAATTAAAGAGAACCCGCCAGAAAAATGCAAAACAAAATGAGTCTGCACGTGTGTGCATACAAGTAGTCCTTGCTTAACAAGTTGCTTAGCAACCGTTCAAAGTTTATGACAGAACTTCCCAGAGTTACTTTATTTACAACTGCTTTTTTGAAGTTCCAATAGCTGTACACACATGCCATGGTCGTGTGATTACATTTTGGACGCTTGGCAAGTGGCTTGCATTTGTGGTCATTTGCCGCATCCCATCAGGCATATGACTGATTTTTCAGCATTTTTTGTCAATTTCCAGTGTTTATCCAGTTGGTTTTGTGCAGGGATGGATTCAATTTTTTTAACAACCGGTTCTGTGGGGCGTTGCTAGGTGGGCATGGCTAGGTAGGCGTGGCTGTGTGACTGGGTAGGCGTGGCTTTTTTTGCAGTCCCCCCCATTTATTGTTGCATCCTGCGCCTCAGGGAAGCCTCCTGGGGGGGGGGGCGTTTTTGCTCCCAAAAGGCTTCCCTGGGGCCCAGGAAGGCAAAAAATGGAGCACAGGGGGCAGTGCAGCACCCACCCACCCACCCACCCTGGCGTGCCCCTTTTTGCCTCCTGGGCCTCAGGCAAACCTCCTGGCCAAAGCAGTAAGACAGTGAGGCAGTAAGACAGAATAGCTGATCATTGGGAGGGGGAAAATACTTTAAGGAATGACTGGGCGGGGAAGAATGCAGTCAGCGATGTCGCACATGCATGATAAGGACTGACTGGGAGGGGAGGGGCAGGTGGAGAGGGGAGGGGCCAGCCAGGAGCATGATTTGCCGGTTCTCCGAACTGCGCAGAATCATAACCGGTTCTATAGAACTGGTCCAAACTGGTAGAATCCCACCCCTGGTTTTATGCCCAAACTAGGACTAGAACTCATGGTCTCCTGGTTTCTAACCCAGATCCCTGACCACCAGAAGATGAGATAGGTATCTAAACTAGGGATATGAGAGCAGGATCAGGGAAGGTATCCATGTCATCTTTGTTTCAAGCAGCAAAACATTTTGGCTGAGGTGCTTTGTAATCCAAGGGGTGGGGAGGCCCAGAATAAGATCACAGATCAAGTCTACAAATGGAAAAACAAATGCATTTAAGCCACAGCCTACTTTCTAAGAATTTACATGAATATCCCTTATCTACTGGAGATGTTTTTGTGGGCCAAATTGACAAGCACAAAAAAGCAACTTGCTATGCTTTCTATTTGTCTAATGAATAAATCATAACAAATGCTTGTCTCCAAATGGGTTCCTTATATTTTCAACTTTGTCCAGAAATTTTTGTATACAAAGAAGATTCCAACGTGTATGCAAATTACTCCAAAGTAATTTGTTAGAAAGGAAATTCTAGGCCTCCATATTTTCAAATGAATATCCCTTCAATGTACTGTATTCCTTGGGGAAACCTATACACAGATTAACGCAGTTCAAGAATGACAGGTCTTCTCTGTGGAAAGTGAAAACCTGGAGCATGATTTTCCTTTTCTCCTTTTTTGCTCAGTTTATTACTAACAGTAATGCAATCTCAGAAATGGACCATAATTGCTATATGTGTTTAATAAATTGCCTCCAGTTCCTCAGAATGAGTTATTTTGAATCAATCCAAGCCTTTGTTCTAAAGGCCATTGAGTTACTTTAATTCATTGATTTCCATCTCCCGGTGGGATGGTTTCATTTCATGCTGCACTGTAATAATGAGGGAAAGTCTCTTGAAAGGGATGTAGATTAAAGGGTTATCATTACGAACAGTAAAGTAGATTCCAAATCAAACATTAACTGGAGGAGCTCCAGTCCTATATTAAATAGAGAAGAGCAAGCAAATTAAGGACACTGGAAGAAACTGGAAGAATCAGACCAAGAAGCAGAACTTCTAGCTAGCCCATTGTTGTTCTCACCTAGCTCCCACTCTATCCAGCCAGAACTTCATGGGAGAACTTCCTACATGTGCTTGGCTACCTTCTCTTCTCCTGAGAGCCTGTCTGGCTCTGCCTTTTGCAGACAACTGGAAAAGATCAAAGGGCCTTCAGCACAACTTCTCTTCTCTCTCTGAGAAGATGAACAGCCACAATCAAGTGCAAGCAAAGGAAAACAAGGCCCTGATTGGTTTGGAACAGTGGTGGAATTCAAAAAAAATTACTACCGGTTCTGTGGGCATGGCTTGGTGGGCGTGGGTTGGTGGGCGTGGCAGGGGAAGGATACTGCAAAATCTCCATTCCCTCCCCTCCCCACCCCACCAACCTGCTTTCCAGCTCCGTTCTCCTGTGCAGGGCAACAAAAGAAGACCCAGCTGATCAGCTGGGTCTCGGGAGGCAAAGAATAGATGGGGGTGGGGCCAGTCAGAGGTGGTATTTGCCGGTTCTCCAAACTACTCAAAATTTCCACTACTGGTTCTCCAGAACTGGTCAGAACCTGCTGAATATCACCTCTGGTTTGGAAGTAATGCCTGGGCTTTATCTAAAACAGGGTAATTGCATCAGGTGCTTTATCTCTAAGTGCTTCCCTTCTTGCCTCCCTCCTCCGAAGGAAAGAATGGAAACAAAGCCCTCTCTTTCATTTTTACTGGGACCCCCTTTTCACCAGCCTCATTTACGAATACAGTAGCAGATTTTAACAGGCTGAGTTAGGCTATCTCTGCATAACAGGTGAACAGAAAGATCAACTAGCCATTGTTTGGTCAAGGCCAGGACAAGGTCTGTGTTTAACTAGTGTAGAAAGTTAGCACCCACCCCTCTCCTAGAAGAATGAAATATTCTAGGAAATATTAAAAAGGCAGAATATTATATTTTCCTGGATGAAGAAAAGGAGACACATGTTTTAAAGACAAAGCAGCTTTCTGCAGCTCCCTGGCCCCCCACCTCAGCTCCAGGGTGATGGGATTAAGACATGGCCCTCAGGAAATGATAGGATTACCCATCTCACCACATGGCACCTGGGAAGATTGTATCACCCAGCAGGATTCAACCATACTTAGCACACATACAACCTACAAAGCTATGACCCCTGACAGCATCCAATCAGGATACTCTTCCTGTACCTCAGGAAGTTCAAAGCTTAGAGACAGCGTAGAACCAAGGGACTTTCAGCATCCCTTTTCCTTTTTGCCCAGGAGCTCCAAGACATGTGGTCCTGTCCACCATTAAACCTTCTTTCCAAGCAACTTCCATGAATCCAGTGTCTTTTTCCTCACTTGGAACTGAACCCAGAAAGATATTTCTTCCAACACTAGCCTGGTGCTTTGCTGCTGCTGATGATGATGATGATGATGATGCTGCTGCTGCTGCTGCTGCTGATGCTGATGCTGCTGATGCTGCAATAGACCATGCCATCCCACACAAACTGCTCTTTTTTATATGCTTGGGATTGCAACCTGGAGGATATCAGGCTATACAACAGGGGTCCCCAAACTTGGCAACTTTTAAGACTTGTGGACTTCAACTCCCAGAATCCCTCAGCCAGCATAGCATAGCTGGCTGAGGGATTCTGGGAGTTGAACTCCATAAGTCTTAAAGTTGCCAAGTTTGGAGACCTCTGCTATACAAAGTAGGGTAAGCCTGCATTCTCTCATTTAATTCGTTTGTTACATTTTTTTTATTCCTCATTTCCATTAGGAGTTCATGGTGGAATAAATAACCCTTCCTCTTCATATCACCTTCCTGTCAGGTGGCTGAGAGATGGTGACTGGCCATTTTCTGTGACTGATGGCAGGTTTCATGTTGGGCCTCTTGCAAAGTCCCACAAAACAAGGATTCTATCCCACATGGAGCTGCCGGATATGCCCCCAGCTGTCATATAGTGCAAGCCGCAAAGCAATGTTGATGTTTCATGTGCTTGAAACAGATCTGTGCCTTGCCCCTTCTCACTACCTATAAACATGCTTGTGTTTTTGCCCTTTGTTTTAGCCAAAGAGAATGTATATTGTGGCATCCTCTAACCTTGGTTGTTTTCATTGCCAAATTAGGTAACATTTTTATTTTATTGGTTTGTCAAACATGTACAAGATAACAAGTATAGGTATGAACTTGAACATGAACCAAGGAAGCAAATACAGATAAATGGGGACAGTAAGACAGTAGGCACGCTGGGGCGCTTATTCACGCCCCCTTTAAGGACCTCTTAAGAACGGGGTGAGGTCCACAGTAGACAGTTTGAAGTTGAAGCTGTGCGGATTTGAGGCTGTAACAACTGAGTCAGGTAGAGCATTCCAACATCATCAGTGCTCCATGTGTATTCCTCTTTGATTTCCCTATTGTTGTTTTTACCTGTCACACTATTTCCTTCCAATTCACTTTTGCAAGGAGATCTTCCCTTTAGCTATACCAGTATTAGTGGTGTTTTTCCTCTTCCCCCAACCAATGTTTTGCTGTATGAATGATCTGCCATGCCATCATTGGTAGAGATAGGATTCATCTGGTGGTCAAGGGCTGAGTCTTGTCCATCTACTACAGGCCACGTCATGTTGCCGTTAGCATGCTGCTGTCTCCCCTTTGGTCTTGAACAATGGGGCTATTCTATTCTTGTCACTGGGATAGGAGAACTTTTTCAAACTGTTTCTTTCCCATCCCAAAAGTTATCTCCTCCCATCTTTCTTGCCACTCCTGCCAGTTCTATCCATAGATCTCTGAATTGCCAAAGCTGGACAGGATGGCAAGAAAAGCTGAGAGAGCTGACACATTCCTTGCCAGGCCTCTGCCTACTACATGGTGTGATTTGAGACCCAGTGCATCCTTTGCCTCACAACTGACACCAAGCTTCAACCTTTGGAGGAGACACTTTAAAGCAGGGCTCTCCAACCTTGGCAACTTTAAGGCTTGTGGACTTCAACTCCCAGAATTCCTCAGCCAGCAAAGCCAGAGAGTTTAGCTTATTCTAAAAGAGAAGCAAGTCAATCTATGCTATTATAAGGAAAAGCTAAGGGCTTTTCCTTTAATAGCATATTATCAGTCCCAAATAGGAGAAACTTCTTCATTTGTAGAAGTGAGTCCCATGAGGGTAAGAAGTGAAATAAAAAGCAAACCCTCGTTTGATGATATTGTTCAAAAAAAGACTCATTTTGCTTAGGAATCATTGCCAATCAGGTATATAATGGTTAACTCAACCCAGGTGCCTTTAGCCACTCTTTTCTTAAACACTGAAGCAGTGTTGTGAAGGCACAATGAAAGCTTTTTCCCAGTCACCCTTTCATCATGAAAGGAACACACCCTACTATTAAATCTATCATTGAGAGACATGGCCATTATCAATATACCAATTCAGATTCGAGAACTTCAGAATGCCTAATGGCCAGATGCTGGAAGCAAACAAATAAATTGGCCATCTTCATTCTGCCAACAGTTTCTAGCACACAACCTTGGGAGCCAAATAGCAATTTCCCATGATTCAGCAGGACAATGCTTATGTCCTCAGTATCATATTGATTCGACAAGGAACAACCAAATGTCACAGTATTTTTTAAAATGTCTTTCTTTGATGCTCTTCTGGGACCTGTACTCATTTGTTAATAGAATAGGATAGGATAGGATAGGATAGGATAGGATAGGATAGGATAGGATAGGACAGGACAGGACAGGACAGGAATAAGAATAGGAATAGGAATAGGAATAGGAATAGGAATAGGCCATTTCAGCCACTGAATCAGGTCTCTGGATTAAAGAAATGATTATCCAGCCCCTTCATGAAGCATTAGTGAAAGAGAGCCATCACATTTCCAATCAAATTATAATGCTTGAATTGAGATCTTACCAAGACAGAATCAGGTCGCTTGTCATAATCTCCTTTTATCTTCATGACAAAGGGCAAAACTGTAAGCATTTTCTTGGCAAGGACATTCTTGCATCTAACCTTGGTGGTTATTTAAAACCCTATGTCTTTGGTGTAGAATATGAAATTGACAATTCTGTTTTGAGTGTGTCCAGCAACCTTCTCCAAGCTCCCCATGTCTGTTTGCCTCGGCTGTATTCAGACTGCCTTTTTTTTTTAGAAATCCCAGTTAAGGGTTATCTCATGGCCTCCTAAAAAGGGCTTGATAACATCATAGGAGTTGTAAATAATTTAAATAACTAGTTCCAACACCAAAGAACTTACAACCCACTTTTGCCATTGGTAAAGTGAACAATGAGGAGAGGGAAATATGAAGTTATAGAACAAGGGATTCCAATGCAGAGATGCTTGTTTTGTAAACCTCGCCCATTGAATTGAGGATAAGGCTTAGGCAAGTTAAATCCTAGGTCACATGTGCATATTGCTGATAACTGGGAAAATAATTCCTCATTGTGCTGAGATAAGAAACACTTCAAAATACTAAGCTTCGCTCGGAACATTTCCACAAAAAAGTTTCTTCATGGACTATTCTGGAACTTTTTGTTCCTAAAATGACAGCAGGGCTGGGGAACTGAAATTATATATTTCTGGCTCTGCTGTGATGTGGTTGAAGCTGCTATAAAGGTAAGTGTTATTTGTTGCTTTGAGATGCTGTGTCTCTGTAGGCAAGAACTCCTGCCTCATTCCTCTTTCAGCCACTAAGCTTCAGGTCCTGCAAGGGAAATGTTAAGTCTGACAGTTTTACTGCTTTCTCTCAGGAACCCAAAAGAACAAAGTGTTATACCAAAGGATCATATATATTTTTTGGTCTCTCTCTTTCCTTCTGTTCTGCTTCTTTCCATTTTCTGTGGAATGAGAGGGAGGGGAAAATGTTTTCTGTAGTACTTGCTCCCATTCAGGGCAGGGGAGAATCAACTGAAGCTCAGAGAGGTGTCTACAGGATCCAACCTTTGAATCAAAATTGGGAAAGTTGTCACATTGTCACAGCATAAGCTTTGATGTCCACATGACATCCCAATATTAATTCAAAGGGTTACAATTGCATTGTCACAATGTTCTTTTGCCACTTCCTCCCTTTGTCCCCCTTCTCATGGATACCACCAAACAGAAATGAAGATGGACACAGGTCTCCTTCAAAGTGCTTCTGAAGATTGGAGGATAATAGTTTAGTTTAGTTAGTTTAGTTTATTTGGACTTATAAGCCGCCCTCTCTCCCGAAGGACTCAGGGCGGCGTACATAAAAGACAGAAAGTACAAAAGTTAAAAGAAATTTAAAAGATATTAAATTATGCCAAATAAACAATCAGATTAAAACCCCCGATCCCCCATCAGTCCAGGCCGGATTGCAAAAATAGCCATGTTTTGAGGTCGCGGCGGAAGGAGGGGAGATCAGGGGCCAAGCGCAACTCAAGGTGTAGTTGGTTACAGAGGGTGGGAGCCCCCACAGAGAAGGCCCTACCCCTAGGGGCCGCCAGCCTACACTGTTTAGCTGATGGTATCCCCAGGAGCCCCTGTCTGTGGGAGCGCACAGGGAGATTGGTATTTGTCAGCGGAAGGAGACGTTCTTGCAAGTACCCCGGACCCAAGCCATACAGGGCTTTATAAGTTGTTACCAAAACCTTGAATCTCACACGGAGGGCAACCGGCAACCAATGCAAGTCATGCAGGAGAGGTGTAATATGGGAGAATCGGGACGCTCCCATCACCACCCGCGTGGCTGCATTTTGTACCAGCTGAAGTCTAGAAACAGTGTCACTGTATAAATAATGGTTTTAATAAGGGAAACCTGAACGTTCCTCCATAATGTTGGAGAGGGGAACAAGAACCTGGGCCCATGTAGCATCACTGCCCTGCCCTTCATGGCTTTTCAAACCCGCCCCCCCTCCAATGCTAAGAACAATTCCACCCAATGCTGCTCAAGTAAATTAAATCTTCATAAACAAATACGAGTTGCAGTCAATACTTCTGGAGGGCAAGCTCAGGGAAGTGAGTGGCTCTAAATCTTTGGGAAGCATCTATAGCCACTCAGGACATCAAGAGGGAACCTGTTGAAAGGATCGATAAGGATGATCTGAAAACCTCTCTCCCTTCTTTGCACTTACTAGGATTCTGAGAAAGACCTTCTTCCTCCCTTCCAACAACTGAAATGAATTAGCTCTTCTATTTCTAGCTCCCACCAGTCAAGACATTGCTTTCCCCCATTCCACAAGCCGAGCCTTATGTTACTATATTCAAAAATGGGAAGTGCTAATTATGGTCTGGGCTGCACAACAGTGACCATCTGCCAAGCAGCCACAGGAAGATAAATGCAGATTATTGGGGGGAGGTATTCAACTCATTTGTGGGTGGCAGTGCAAAACTCAGGATTTGTGGTCCCAAACTGCCCCAGATTTTGCCATAGAGTGTGAAGGATTGCATAAGTGGTTTCTGGATTATTATTTAGGAATTCTGGTTGGACGCATCCATACATACTTAGCCAATAGGAGTATAAAACTCCCAATTTACAGCACAAAACCTCGACAGAGATGTTGGAAAGATAACTGAGTTGTTTTTGGTTTGTGTGTGTGTGTGTTTTTTAATTCTGAGGTTCAGAAAGTCAGCTTCTCCAATGTACTATTGGGTGGCCCTAGGCAATGGCCAAGCCACTCTTGTTTCTATTTCAGTAGTAAGCTAGTTGCAGAGAGGAGCAGGCTCCAGGAAGCTCCATGGGCAAGCTCCACGAATTAATTGGTTAGTTTCCTTATTGACACTATTTGTAGTCTGCCCCAGTCATGACATTCTTGTTGGCATGCAGCAAAGCAGGAAAAAAGAAAAGAGAAAATCTCAAGTCAGAACAAAACAATCCTGCAAAATGGAATGACCACAAACATTCAGCTATGGCCAAAGACTGGTAGATTAAAAATCCAAGAAGGAAACAGAAGTGGATTTTAGAACACAAGGGACACAACAGAAAAGGCCTGCCACCAAACCCAAATCCTTCCCTGCAGGGGATACCTCACGTAATAAAAAAATACAGTGTCAATCCAGATTTTCATTTTTATTCCTTACAGCACTCTTAATCATTCTTTAAAAAAAAACAAGTTCTGATTTTCACCAAAAAAAATTCCAATCTTTTTTGGACACTGGATTAAAACATCAGCCAATCTGTCAATACTGCAAGTATATAATTTCACTTTCTACTTATAACTGCAGCAGGGAAATTGCACTTGTGCTGTTAGAAGCTGATTGATCAGATGCTGATTCCGTTCATCCTCTTTATCTACACATCATTTCTTGGACCTTCTTAGAATCTTTGTGTCTCAGCATTACAGTGGATCACTATCAAAGATGACACCAGCCAAAGCATAGAAAAACTTAATGAAGCACTGCATAATCAGAAGATACGGAGAGACCTGGCCCATAGAATCGCCAACCATCAGGCACAACTAAATGAATAACATCATCTCTACTGCAGTGGATATTTTTGCTGTGCATGATGACATCTGCCTTTCTGATAGGAAGTTATGGGAATCATATTAATTCATTGTGCCCCCTTCTTCTTTAGTGGACATTGTACAGCCCAGAGCAGAGGGGAAATGGGGCCAGTCAAAATGCAGCTCATCAAACACCTCCGTTATTATTTCTTCTGACTGATCATAATAAGAATCACAATTTAACTTCAACAGACACCTGCATATGCTCCCTTCTCTTTCCTTTCTTCCACATCCCTCATTTCTTTTGTTATTGTATCTTTTAGATTGTAAGCTTATTTAAGGGTTCAAATGATTTAATTGAAAGAGACAGTTCAAATCAGTGATCCGGTGTTTTTCCTTTTTAATTCAAACTATTAATAAAGCATAACAGAAATAGTTTTGCTTCCAGCCAAGCTGTACAGGGTATGATTTCCTACTGCTAATTGCTCTGCATACCAATGTCAACAGTTTTTCATCCCCTTCAGGAAAATACAGGATTTCAAAAATACAAGTAAGTCAATTGATGTGCTTAATTTTTGTGGAATGAATATTCATAAATGAAAAATTTTGAGTATTTATTTTTTGACAGCATATTTTGGGAAGCAACCCAATGCCATTTTAGCATTGTAACAAAACATTATATGCACCATAAAACACATGATCAGAGAACCAACCTTTTAATCCCAGGATTACAAGAATCACCAAAGTAATTTAGTCCAGTGTTTTATTTCTCACAGTAGCCAACAAGATGCTTGTAGGGTGCTCACAAGTTGAGATGGAGACATATTTCCTCCTGCCATTGGTCCCCTGCAAT